>CAWUFW010023165.1:0-80722 GCA_963921515.1 Calotriton arnoldi | reverse complement strand
TTTAAGTTCAAAAGAATTTTATTGAGAGAAAAAAAAAGGTGTCAACATACAATATATAAATTAAACATAGGTCAGCATAATACAAAGAAGCCTTAAAAGAAATACATGAATTGGAGTAATATACGGTAAGAATAAAACTCAAAAAGGTGAGAAAAATATACAGTTAATACCAAAGTAAAACAAAGGAATGATCAGGGGAATCATGGTGGTTTAAGGACTTCTTGTTGACAAGGCATTGGCAGGAGAGAACGTTTGGCACTTACATCAATATACAGCGTAACAGGTGACCATAAATTCAGACGATTATTCGCCATAGATATAGGGTAAACAAAAGAAGTATCCAACCTGTGATTGTGACAGACTGCATACCACCAAGCCTGATAGGAGATTTTAGTGAAGTCTTTCCAGTTCCTAGTAATTTGTTGGAAGGCAACTGCTAATAGTAAATCAATAATTTTGACATTGGATGGGTAATCATTCCAAATAGGAGAGAGGCTTCCCAAAAACACGTGAGTAAATGAAAAAGAGAAGTTAGTGCCAAAAATTGAATTAACTTGAGACCATACACGTGTCCAGAAACTGTGCACAAACGAGCAGGAAAACAGCATATGAAACAGATCAGCATTCGGGGATGAGCATGTCCAACAATTATCCGTTACCAAGGGAAATCGTTTACTTAGGGTATTTTGGCAGAGCAAGAGCCTATTATAATTAAAAAAACAGTGTTTGGGTTGTATTGGCAGCTCTTGAGGATTTACGTATCTTGGTCCAAATCCTCCCCAGAAAGACACGGGCCAAGATAACCCCAAATCCTGCTCCCATGCACTCTCCGTTTTAGATTTTTGTGTGGTATCACTAGGAGAACGTAAGTGAGTGTAAAGAGTAGAGGCTTTAGGCCTGGTACGTAATAGAGTGTGGAGATTATCAGGTGAAATAGGAGTATGAGCAACAGCAGGTGTGAGGGCAAAGTGAGTGTAAGTGTCTAACACAGCCCTCCTAAGAAGATTGTATTTGGGAAGAAAAGAAGCAGGTAAGCCAAACAGTTGGCTGAGTAAAGGGAAAGGTATAATTTGTGAGTTAGAGAATAATTGATGCACCCAAATCAGACCCTTCTGTCTCCAAGTCCTCCAGTAGAAAGGTTTATTACGTATTCGCAAGGAGTTATTATGCCAGATTGTTGAATTAAGGAAAGAATCAGAGTTTCCAGGAATTGGATCCCAAAAGCAGAGACGTGTGTTTGATTATGGGAGTGGAAAGGAGCTGTGGTTTGCGGGAAAAAGAGAGATACTCTTGAAATGAAAATGGAGATAGAAATAAGCTCTCAACTAAGGTCCATAAAGGACAATCATCTATGGAATCGCTTAACCAATATGCAGACTGGCGTAAAAGGAAAGACTTTTGATACATGAAAAAGTTAGGGAAGTTGACTCCTCCCTCGGATTTAGGGCGAGTCAATTTGGACAATGACAAACGAGGTTTCTTGTTATTCCATAAGAAGGAGGAAAGGATGGAATTAATCTTTTTAAATGTTTTGGCAGGTATAGGGACTGGAATGTTGGAAATGGTAAATAACACTATAGGGGAAAGCATCATCTTTATCGTATCGAGGCGGCCCCACCAAGATAAGTAAAGGGGATGCCACTTAGTGGTTAATTCTGAGATTTTTTTAATACATTTATTCATACATAAGGATACAGTATCAGGAATTAAAGGAGTAAAGTGCAACCCTAAATATTTAATGTGGTTCGGATTCCACGTGAAGTGGGAGGGTGCAAAATCATCTTTAAAAGTGTATTTGGTGAGGGGCAGGATCTCACATTTATCCGTATTTAGTTTATACCCAGAAATAGAGGAGAAGGCTTGTACCTCCGTTAAAAAAGCAGGTATAGATTCATTGGGTTGTGAAATAAAAAGCAGAATGTCGTCAGCATAAGCTGCAAGTTTGATGTGAGATTCTTTGACCTCAAAACCGTGTATATCATTATTTTGACGAATTTTTGAGAGGAAAGGCTCCAAAGCCAAATTAAATAGAAAAGGAGATAAAGGGCTGCCTTGGCGTACACCCCTACCCAGATCAAAGAATGGAGAAATTAAGCCATTGGCGCAGACAGCAGCGCAGGGATTCGAATAAAGAAGAGAAATTAGAGAGATGAACCTTGGGCCGAAACCAAACCATCTAAGGACATAAAAAAGGTATGGCCATTCAACTCTATCGAATGCTTTTTCCGCGTCTAATGCTATTGCTGCAAGGGACTGTTTTAAATGGGAGGATTTGGATAAAATGTCAAAAAAGAGTCGTGTGTTATCTGTGATGAGTCGGCCTTTGACGAAACCAGATTGTTCTTTACCTAATAAATTTGGTAGTAAGTGTTCTAAGCGGAGAGCCAAGGCTTTGGAAAAAAAATTGTAATCAATGTTGACTAGTGAGATGGGCCTGTAATTTTTACAAAATTTTGGGTCTTTGCCTTCCTTAGGAATGAGACAAATATGTGCCTCAGAAAAAGAACCAGTGGAACCTTTTGGGGAGCAAAAAGAGTGTACCAAAGAATGTAATTTGGGAAGTAATAATTTGGAGAAGCAAAGAAAAAATTCAACCGTAAAACCATCTGGTCCTGGTGCTTTATCTTTTTTAAGGTGCTGAAGGGCATCAAGAAGTTCCTGTTGTGTGAGATCTAATTCTAAAGGAGCTAAATCCGGAAAAGTGTGAGAGGGTTTTTGAATGGTAGAGAAGAATTGGGATAATAAAGAGTCCGTTGGGTGTGTTTCTGCAGTATATAGTGATTGATAGAAGAGGGAAAATTCAGTTAATATGTCCGTATCCTTGAATTTTAAAATAGAGTGTTTGTCATAAATAGAATCAATATTTAACTTGTTATGTTTAATTTTCAGATAGTTGGCCAGAATTTTTCCCGCCTTGTTTTGGCCCCCATAAAATTTCACACTCGATTTCAATAAATACAGTGAAGCGTTATCAGTGGATTCCTTATTGAACTGAAGCTTAGCTTTTATAAGGGCAGATAAACATTCTTTCGAATTAGATGAGTAATAGGATTGCTCCAGTCTCTTTATCTCATGAAGATCACTAGTATGTTTGCGAGCTATCTTACGCTTCTTAGCAACATGTCCAATGATGAAGTCTCTGGCTGATGCTTTAAAGGCATCCCAAATAGTCGAGAAGGGCATAGAGTCATTCTGATTAAATAAAAAATATTCATTGAAAAAGGTAGTGAAGGAGGAGATAAATGCGGGGTCCAAAAGGAGGGCATTGTTAAAACGCCATCGCCTAGAAGCATTAGCCTTTGGTAAAATATCAAGTTGGATTGAAATAGGGGCATGATCTGACAATAAAATGGAACCAATCTCTGCATTCATGAGGGCTTGGGATACATTATGAGAGACAAAAAAATAGTCAATTCTTGATTGGGTATGGTGTACGGGAGAATAAAAAGTATACTCACGGGTAGTAGGGTTACATAGTCTCCATGCATCCAGGAGTTTATTTTGGGTAATTGTGTGAACAAAAGATTTATGGGGTTTATTAGGGAAAAAAGAGACCTTGGAATTGCGATCCAAAAAAGGGTCCAAGACCTGATTACAGCCACCAGCTAATATAAAATTGTCTTCAATACATAAAGTAATTTGTTGAGCTAGCGAGGACCAAAATGAGGAATCACCACCAGTGGGGGCATAAACAATAAGAAAAGAGACCGGAGCATCTCCCAACAATAATTTAACGTTTAACCAGCGGCCATTTGCATCAGAATCTTGTGAGAAGAGTTTAAAAGGTAGTGATTTGCGACAAAGTAACATGACACCATTACGCTTACCATCACCCGGAGAAAAGAAAATTTCCCCCACCCAGCCCCGTTTTAGTTTCAATGACCCAACAGCTGTAAGGTGGGATTCCTGAAGACACACTATATCTGCTTGTAATTTAGCAAGATGAGTTAAAACTCTTTGTCTCTCAATGGGAGAATTTAATCCCCTAACATTCCAAGATATTATTTTCAATGTCATGAAACATTAGAAAAGGAGAAGAAAAAGGAGAAAAAAGTTAAACAACAATCCAATTCAATAAAAAGACAAAAGTACGTAGAATAATAAAAGTACAGATAAGTGACCATGTTTACCATGAAGCAAAGAGAGAAAGATAGAAGAGATGATCAAATCCAACAGTAAGATAGATGCAAGTAGAAATCCAAGTGAGTTAAAATATTGAGCATGAGAAAGAAGAAGAAGAGTACAAGAAATAACAGATGAAAGATACTAGGAAAATGCAAGGAGAGAAGAGGAGAACAGAAGAGAAAAATATTGACGACACCTGAATAAAAAAAGGCAGAAAAAGGGTTTGGAAGGAAATAGATAAGAGAGAATAAAAATAAAAAAAGAATGTAGAAAAATAACATACCTACACAAAGAAGGTTCAAGGGTATAGGGGGGAGGTGAAACCACATGGAACAGACGGTACATCCAGGTTCGACCACACGAAGGACCGGGGAGGAACACGCCATAAGGATGAGACATCTGTGAAGGCGAAGAATAACAAGTATTAAGATAATTAATGAAACTTACAATAAACAGGAGGACAGTGAAATCAAACAGGGCGACCCAACATGCACAGAAAATTAACTAAAACACTAAGCCTATCTATAGCCGAAGAAAAGCGTATTAAACGCTAAGTCTATCTAAATCCAAAGAATAACATCTAATGAGTGAACAATGCTACAGAAGAGAAAACAGAACATGAGGGACCTGTAAGGAAAATACATGAAATCAAACATTATGCGAGGACGAAGGCCCCGGAAGCTCCATGGCGTCTGTCTTGCAAGAGTTTATGACGCTTTGGAGGCGCAGTGGATCCTCATATGTTGTTGTTCTGTTATTATACGTGACCTTAAAAAGAGACGGGTGAAAGAGGCCGAAGATCAGGCCTCATGTTGAGAAATGCCTTGCGTCTATTTGCAGTGGCCTTGGCATAATCCTGTGCAAAAAATAAGTTGGAGCCGGACCAAGTGATTCGCTGAGCCGATTTGACCGCTGACAGAACTTTTAACAGATCCGTATACTCTAAAAAATATAGGATGACTCCTTTGGTCTTTGTGAGGACGAGGCATTTGAAGGAAGACGGCCTAATCTATGTGCTCGCTGGATATTAAGTGCTGTATCCTCTGGCATGTGGAGTAGTTTGGGGAGGAAAGATTTAAAGAAGGCGAGAGGATCTGTCCCTTCAACTCCCTCCGTCAGACCATAAATGCGCAGATTATTCCGCCTATTGCAGTTTTCAAGGTCCTCGACATGCTGTTAGAGCACAGAGACTTGAGATTTGAGTTGAGAGATGTTGGCACTAGTTTCTCCAAACGAGGATATGCTGTGTTCAACTGTAGTGAGTCTTGTGTCAAGTTGAGACCATTGATCGGTAAGAATTTGTATTTTGTTGTTGGTTTCTTCCACAAAGGGTCGAAGGGCCCTTATTTCTTCCAACAACAGTTCCATGGAGACAGGCGAGACTGTTTTAGGCGGAGAAGGAGGGTCCTTTTTTAGGCGTTTAGTAATTGATTTCCCTGATGACATATGAGTGGGATCCATTGTTGTCGCAGAACCCTGAGATGGGATTGCCAGAGAATCCTCCAACCTGGAGAATTCAGAATTCTTTTTTAAATTTTTGACAAAAATATGCTTTGGTTTTGAGCGCGAAGAAAGAGATCCCTTCAGTCTGCCCATAAATCACAAGATAAGCACGACTCTTGACAATATAAGTGCACGACTGTCCTGTCCGAGATTAAGTGGACTTTATGGATAAAGTACACTGAAGAAAAAATCGCACATATTAGATATGCAATGCAGCCAAAGTCACTTACATGACATCACCCACGCAAGGAGAAAAGATACCAACTCCGCAGAGACCTCTCAACACGAAGAAAAAAAAAAGAAAATAAAGAACACCAGAGTGACATGTTGTATCAGTGTGGCCACAAAGAGT
Organism: Calotriton arnoldi; assembly: GCA_963921515.1. Taxonomy (NCBI): domain Eukaryota; kingdom Metazoa; phylum Chordata; class Amphibia; order Caudata; family Salamandridae; genus Calotriton; species Calotriton arnoldi. Next base: position 74,742 of record CAWUFW010023165.1, on the reverse strand, counting down.
GAGGAAGGAAGTCACAATTATAGGTGCATGGGCAGATATAGTGGCAGTTCAAGAGTCGCACGAAATTCGAGAAGACTATGAGGATTTGAACGAAGGCTTACTGACTATCGGGAGAAAGGAATTCACAAAATGGCTGCCGCAATCATTTCTCCTCGTCTACTTCAAATATTGAGATGAACCGAGGTGTCAGATCACCCCCAAGGAGTGCAAAGAAGTGGAAGTGCACTTAAAGAGAGTCAGGACGTTTTGAAGTGGTTAGAGGCATTTCCAAGCTGGTATCGCTGCAAATTTGGGAAAGCTTCGAAACTCGGGCAGCGAAAACAAAATGGCGGCCGCGATATCGCGTCGCCGAAAACAAAGACTCACTCAGGAAAAAAAAACATTCCACCGTTGCAGTCAGGAGTACCAAGGGTCACATTGCGTCCAGGAGACCTTCAGACACTTTTGGCATCCGGTGTCTTCGCAAAGAATTCCCTGGTAACGTGAAACCTCCGCGTCGTCCCGGAGAGCCTCACCCGGACGCCGCCATGCTCCTCGGGCACCAAGCCACGCCCCCCCTTCATTTAATCTTTAACCACAGCGAACTAAGCAAAATCTCCCTTGAAAAACTTGCTTACAGCTTGCAAATCTGAATTTGTGAACGTTAAGGCATAGTGGTCAAAAATAATTTTTATAACCTTAAAACATGTTTGTTTATATACTACGAATGCTATGTAAACAAATTCGTCCCATTTTTAACCTAAACCCATGTTAATTATGAGGTTTTAGATACTTGAGGGTGGTTGATAAATATTATCAAAGACATATTTTGCTGTTTATTTTTTTGCTACTTTAACCCTTTGGAATATACATTTATGCTGAAAGGCAATGCCATATGGGCCATAGAGGTAAAAATCAAATCTGATTAATAGGCATGTTCCACGTAATAAAGACCCACCATAGCAACACGAAACGGTCATATAATCCAAAAAATAAGTACATCTATGCACACAGAGATTTATGATCTCGCATCTGTGTAGATTTACTCACTCTTGAAATTCACCAAGGTTGCAGGTGTCCAAGGGTATTTGCAATTGCACATTTCGTATTGCGCCTATGGTTAGGTATTTTGGCATGCACAATTTTACATAATTCACAGTTGAGCATGAGGTAACACCACTGCTTATAAGCAACAGCATCTTTTCTTTTTTTCTTCATGGGGAAAATATTTATCCCCATGGACAAACTCTTACATTACATCCCCATTAATTTTAGGGGTGGTCCATCCTTTATACTTTTCAACACTGAAAATGAATTTACACCCTTCCGTTGTCTGAAGTAAATTTCTGCCCATTTCCAAGGTGGAATTGGGCGGAGAAAAGCTTGTGAATCCTGACAAAGGTGTAGCAGGGGTGTGACTCAGGGCTCTGCTTCCCTGTGTAGCAGGAGGATCCCCGGTCCTGGGAGCCCACTTAGCCAGCTGTCTCCTTCCCCGTGATAGTCTGGGTGTGAGGAGGGCCCCTCCACATACTTCGCAAGGGGACTCCTCAGATTTTTTAAGTACCTGACACGTAGGTTTGTGCAACCTCTAAGGGCATTCCAAAGATAGAACCCCCCACCACTCCCCACCAAGGAAGTAGATTTACTTCCACAAAAATATTGTGGGCCTAAATCCTTATGTGATGGAAGACACAACTGTTGTGAATTCCAAAGGTGGCTTTACACTCATAAAAGAGGCGATTTGTGCACACTGTCTACACTTAAACTCACAGATAGCCCAGAGAGCTCAAAATATATAACTAACCTTTGAGATATGTGAATAGGTGAATAGTCTCCTGTAAATGCTCATACACCTGGGATAATAAACATTTCAGGTTTATAGCTGGTCTTCAAAAAATTAATGTCTCCCCAAGCTCTAAGTGACTATCCATTCTATTTCCACAAATCACACCATGCACTAACCAGTGCAGTTCCCAATCCAGTGTTTCTGATTAACAGCCTTCATTGACCCTTCATATGCTGTACTGGGGTTTCCCAAAAGGCCACCAGATTCAATGCCTATTAAAGTATGCTTTGTGTGAGAAGACCAACATCATTTTGTAATTCCTTCTAATTCAAAAATATGTTTAGTAGCGTTTAGATAAACTAAAGGCGGCTCATTTACCAACAACTTAACCAAGAAGAGTACCTGTTTTAGGACAGTATTGTTAAAGAAAGCATTAACCAAAGGAGACTATAAGCAAATTATCTTCCAACACCTGAATTTTGCCCACTGTGCAGTGCCTCCGCAGCTCACCACAGTATCTTGTTGCCACCATTTAGGCCTTGAGCATGTCTATGAACGTTTTCAGAGACTGACAACTATGGGTGATTTTAAAGCTCTTGATTCCATTGCCCATCCATGTCATAACATGGGCAGATTTACTAATTTAATCAGCACAACACACTGAACCTGAAAACCTAAGGCCCAGGTAGTCAAATGACATAACCAAATCCAAAACTTGCCCATTTATTTTATAGGAGGTTTTAGTCTGATGTTGAGAGCCAATCACCAGTAATTTAGATTTACTTTGGTTTAACACGAGGTCCTCTTTTAAACAAATCCATCTTGCTTGTTCAAATGCTCTGTGCAGTGAGTTTTTTGTATTCATCCTTAGCAGTGCATTATTGGCCAATGACACCATTGGATAATAGTTAAAAAATAATCATTTGATAATCTAAGTGCGAGAAATGCTCAAAATATTTAAAACATAGATTAAATATATTCAGTGCCGAAACACACCCATGTCTGACACCAGTTAAATGAATAGATTCACTGTTGACCTACAACTATTATATGTGACATACAAGGTGGTGTAAGTTTCAGTATGTATGCTGTATTAGTGGCCATTCCTTCTGTTTCTAAAACGGCCCATAAATCAGAGCAAATCACTGAGTAAAAGACCGACTTTGAGGCCTGCTGTACAAAGCGGAGCCACAAATGTAAAAGAAAACTGACACTCAAGATAGTGCATAGAAGTCTAACACATGTGTAATGAGCAGGTACCAAGTCCTTCTTGTCGGAAGAATGCAAGAACACCTTGGAAGATATTAACAGTTTTCTCAAGCAAAATGTTGACTTCACTCATTTCTACAAACCTCGCTTCATTTTGCCAACAACATAAGGAGGCTAAGCTTACTAGGACGGTTGAGCAAAAAGTGCAATTTAAAAAAGGGTAACAAAATGGCAGTCAATTTAAAATTCGTGTAGGTGTGCAATAACCCTAATGCTTAAGTACAATTTAAGCACGTAATAAAACGAAATTGCAATTGTTAATACAAACAGCGTGATATACATGAAAAAATCGTTCTCATTGAAAATGCAAGGATAAACATACGGTAGCCCTCCATCCATGGGGTTTTCATGATGTGAAGGACATTGGTGGATATATGCCAAGGGGCATGCAGTTGTCTCCTGGACTGCTGTGTGCTCCCTCCAATGTCCACTGCATACCTTGGAATTTGTGGATATATGCGAAGGAGGCATGCAGTTGTCTCCTGGACTGCTGTGTGCTCTCTTCAATGTCCACTGCATACCTTGGAATTTGTGGATATATGCGAAGGAGGCATGCAGTTGTCTTCTGGACTGCTGTGTGCTCCCTCCAATGTCTACTGCATACCTTGGAATTTGTGGATATATGCGAAGGAGGCATGCAGTTGTCTTCTGGACTGCTGTGTGCTCTCTTCAATGTCCACTGCATACCTTGGAATTTGTGGATATATGCGAAGGAGGCATGCAGTTGTCTTCTGGACTGCTGTGTGCTCCCTCCAATGTCCACTGCATACCTTGGAATTTGTGGATATATGCGAAGGAGGCATGCAGTTGTCTTCTGGACTGCTGTGTGCTCCCTCCAATGTCCACTGCATACCTTGGAATTTGTGGATATATGCGAAGGAGGCATGCAGTTGTCTTCTGGACTGCTGTGTGCTCTCTTCAATGTCCACAATACACCTCTGAATTTGTGCTTAGCAAGTTTGTAATTTTGCAACTCTCAGGATTAAAGATCGCCCATTGGTACATCGAGGCCATTCAAGTCCGTAAAGACTAGATAAACAACTCTTTTACATGGTAACTCTTTTAATTTAGTAAACACTGGCCATAATATTTATTAATGGTGTCAGCTCCTCTGCAAAAATGTTCTTTGCCTGTTGTCAAAATGTGCCGCCATCCTATTCCTCCAGTACATGGTGAAGAATATATCCACCAAATATTCTTCCAGATCAATCCAATAAATAAATGGGGGGGGGGTAATTGGCTGGTTTCAGCTTTTTTTGTAGAGCAGTAGGACAATATTGCTTTTTTAAGGTGCTCCGAATTTCCCATAAAATATTCATGACCAAATATAGAACAGGGGTCCAGGCCTCAACCTGAGATAACAAGCATTTGCAATGCAATAGGTCTCGCATTTTTTTTTAGAGTTAGAGCTATTGGCGTTTTAATTGAAATGTTTTTTACTTATGTGAGAGAGAGCGCACAGGTTAAAGTGAGAGAAAGCGAGACAGAAATGGTATATAGAGATAGTTAGAGTTATATGCGCATATAAGTGAGAGGTAGAGTGAAGATTTAGAAAATGAGAAGAGTGAAAGAGAGTTAAAGAAAGGTAGAGTTAAAGAGAGAGAGAGACAGAGAGATAGAGAGACAGAGCGAGAGTGTTTAGAGATATGTTGTAAAGTTGGAGAGATATTAGTGTGGTAGAGTGAAGAGAGGTAAATACATCCTGTGATTCTGGGCAAATCGCTTAATCTCCCCGTGCCTACCAAAATGTTCCCACGAATCTCAATATGCCTTGTTATAAGTCCCTAAGTTCATTAATTGGAAAAGGAGTTGAAGAAACTGGAACAGATAAAGGTATTGCAGGAGTACATTTGTCTTAATTATGTTAATGCTACCCAACCAGGAACTGAAGGATCTTTGGTGTCTTGCTGTATCCACTAGGATTTTAAAACTCACTGCTGCAAACCATCTCTCCACTGAACTTTCACAATATCTTCAACCCCTCGGGCAAAATGAAACTACAAGGTAAGCATTTTGTGACATCTATGAAACCAGAGCATTCTAGTGAAAACAAAATCATTGTACCCTGTGCTAAGATGAACCCAAGGATGATGCGGTCAGTTGTAGAATCAGGGTACACAGTTGAAAAACATGATTCTACTGTCAATAAATCCTGAAGACTGACAAATCATGTGCAGTCAAAGACAATTCCTAATGTTAATGTAAACGAGTTGGGTGAAAGCCAAAGTTATGGAGTGTGTAATTTGAAATAAACAGCTTGGGGTCTTATAAGTCATGTTCATGTGCAGTTTTTCTCAGACACGAAAAACCAGCCTTGCCACTGGTTGCTGATGATCCTAACAAGGTAATTAATTCTGTTCCAACACAGAGCAAAGATAAAACGTTTAACCGATACACAGTGTGGGCATATGATTGCACACTTAGGTGCCTGCTTGAACAATGTAAAGTTTAAAAACTCTACTGTATACACCAGAAAGCCTCATCTGACCACAAGGTAAAATATCTAAAACATTCTATTTCACAGCAGTACCCATAAAAATTCTATTTGGCTGTGGATGGCATCTTAGAATTTTAATTCTTTTGAATTTACCACCATTTGGAGCATATTGTAAATTGAGAGTGAGCAGTAGAACGAACATGAACTTCTAGTCATCAAAGATAAAGCAGAAATTTGGATGCACTGCTGAGAAATGGTGTGTTCTAAAGTGTAACCTGGGAGCCTCTTCAGACGATAGGAAAGAGCCATAGGATGATCTTGGTCCTGTTCTGCCATATATGGAGGAGACTCGTGTAAAATGAAGGACTGTGCAAGGTACAATTATCTCCTTAGCAGCACCTGAAGGGACAATGCACCAATCACATCCCCACCTCACCCATGACTTATGCACTCACTGTGCTTTTTACACACTCAGGTTCCACATCACAACTCTATCATGGTAACTTCCCCTATGAACACAACCCCCTCTGTGTCAGGCAAGAAGTGTTGGGCCTACAATCCTCCCTCTCCTTCCCAAAGCTGTCAACACAACCATGAAAACATATAACCTCAATAGCAGTCTCTTACACCTTTTAACTGTAGCTGAATTCAAATTCTACTAATTCCACTACCTTTTTGTTTCCAACCTTTGTTTCGCCAAAATATTCTAGAATGCTAGATGAAGCGATTTCACGTGTGTTGCTATGATGTATGTGTGGTGTCTTATTTAACTAAAGCGATGCAAACAAAAACAAAAAAGGCAATCACCCATAATCGATGTCTGCTATCAATAGGTTTGACTGGAATTTGTTTACTGTTACAAATTACATTGTTGATCATTTCCTATTGTTTTTTCAAAACAACTTTGAAATGGTTTGAGATTAGACTCCATCAAGCAGGACTACTCATCAAGCATGTCTTCTACTCACAATGAGGAGTCCCAAATAAAGCAAAATGGGTCTTGGCATTCTCAAAAATGTTCAACAACATCCACAACGTTCAGTTTAACTAGATTTTACCTTTTGATTAAAGGCATTGTTCTGAGATTTTGCTTGCAATCACTGTCACTAGAAAGTAGGGGTAGTGAGAATAGAAACAAAGTTTCAATGCTACGTTAAGCAAGTTTTGCACATGCTTAACAAAAAGGTAATAAAAACAAAATGGAAATGGGTGACCCAATATGAAAAAACGTGATTTGCCACAACGTCAACCTAAACTGTTCAAAATACGAAAACCTAAATATGCTCTATTACTACGCTGTGTAATGAATGCACAGCAAACTACATTTTTCCGTACAAAAATATTGACACTGGAACTAAATCTAAGCTGGACGTTTACCGCATCCATCTGGAAATCATGTTCCCCCCTTAAACAACCTTGGCACCTTCTCGGCTATGGCATATACTGCAGCTTCTCTTATTTCTTATCATAGGCGGTTAGTGCCACAGACCTTGTGCAAGCAGTTGTTGGTAGAATGTCGAGCTCAGGATAGATAGCATTCATAACCATGTGTAATAAGAAGTTCTTACCAAGCCTTTCCCACTTGATAACATGGCGGCTGCTATTGGCATAACATCTGCAAGGTTCCATGACACTCCTCCCTCAGTACATTACAGGCACACCATCCCGTCAAAGTAATGATCATGGGATGATGGGGGTGGGGTGGTCTTATGTCTATTCATTATGACAGGTTTGGCGACAAGGTCATTGAACATGTACTAAACCTCCTCGACTATTAAAAAAATTATCACCTAATCTACTTTGATATGCACAACCAAATGTACACCATGTCAGTTAATCAGATGTTGTCTCATTGACAAACCTAATGGACATACCTTATTAAATTCTATGAATGTACTTTCTATGCCACTACCACTCTTATTTTCCAAATATCCAGTATCCTGATAGCTTATCCTTAATGCACGCTTTTTTAAAGTTTGAAAATGCTTCACTGCAAAACGAACAAAATAACATGGATTAACAGAAAATGATAAGAGCATATAAGAGCATCTATAGCGTACAGAAAAAAAATCAAAACATGTTGCGTTATTGGAAAATTCCAAAAAACAACTTAGCATTTTATAAAAGTTTTGTGTTTCAGGGAAATAGGGGAAAAAGAAGATGAGAAAGGAGAGAAAAATGGAAGGAAAGAAGAGAGGGAATAGATCCTCAGTCAGAGAAATAAAAGTAAATATAAATGATAAATTCATTTTACATATTACATAATATAACAAGTAGCTTAATAATAATATCTATGGGTCATGGAGGGTCAAACTTAGTATTTCTGGTTGGAGGGATACCATATTGTCTAGATAAGAAAGACATAGCAGATCCCGCTTGATCATCAGGTGCGTGGAAATAGCATTTGCTCTATCAAGTCTATGATTTTGATATATTATATTCCACCACCCACCAAACGAGATTTTAGCAGTGTCCTTCCAGTTATATGTAATAGTCTGTAATGCAATGGCGATGAATAGGTCGACAAGTTTTCCAGCATTGACTTGAGAATGCCATATATATGATGAACCTCCTAGAAAAATATGTATTCTGTCATAAGGTATATTTATAGAACAAATATCAGCTACCTTGCCCCAAATTTGTGACCAAAAAGCATGGACATGCGGACACTCAACATATGGAAAATGTCACTTTCCTCCTTCTGAAAAGACCAACAACTGTTAGTATTGGAGAGTTTAAACCTGTGAAGAGATGTAGAAGTTAAAAATAATCTGTGGTAGAAAAAGAATAATGTTTGTGTTGTGCAGGAGGAATGAGAAGTAAAATGGATTTTGGACCACATTGTTTTCCAAATTGGAAGGGAGAAGGGTTGGTGAAGATCATTCACCCAGTATAATTACTTTAATATTCGATCTAGTATCCTGGAGATTGTTCAAGGTTTTATAAATGTAGGCGGCACGTACTTCCGAGGAAAAATTAAAAACGGTAAAAGTTATATGGTGTTCAGATGATGTAAGTGAAGATGAAGAGGAGATGTGTGAAAAAATAGCTTTGAGTGGTTCATATTGGGTGGCACGATTGGATGAAAGGCCATATTTAAGTTGTAGGTCTTGGTAGGTGAGAAGGACTCTGCCTGAGAAAAGCAGACCTATGGGAATAATCACTTTTGGAACCCAGACTTTCCATATGAGCACTATGTTGTATTATTGGATATGTTTATTATACCACATAGGAGAAGATTCAAAATTAACTAAATTGGAGGAAGAATGGGTAAGTATGGGATTGGCCCACTTAACAGAATGGACAAGTATTGGTGTGTAAAATGACTTGGGGTGTTGTGAAGTGAAAACTAAGTCTCATATGGAAAACGGCGTGATGAGTGAGTGTTCCAGTTGTTGCCAAATGGTTCAGTAGCTTGTGAATCTTTTCAAATGTAAAGCCAAAGTTGTTTAAGTGTAAAAGCAGAGTGATATTTCTTAAAGCTTGGAAAGTTGACCCCACCAGTATCCTTATATTTTTGTAACTTGAGTAATGATATACGTGCCTTCTGGTTATTCCATAAAAACCATATCAATGAAGTATTAAGGGATTTAAAAAACACCTGCGGAAGGGTAACAGGGAGCATGAATAAATAAAAATTAACAATTTGGTTTCAATCCTTCTAGCAATTGTAAGAATTAACTCCAGATTTTTGTGGTGGTCATTAAATGATGGCCTCTGCTCTGTAGATGTGGTCTTACAGAAGAATATTATCAGTCAGTGCACAGTGACTGGTGGCCATTTACAGTGCTGCAAAGTAATGAAGTGAAACACTGCATGGAATAACGATTTCTAAAGCTGCAAGAGGCAACAGCTCTGTTGATATGGAGTACTTCCCACCTCTTCAAATTTGTGCAGGGAAATTGTTAAGTGTCCTAATCAGCTCAAGCGAGTGTAGATGCAGATAATTAGGCAGGGTGAGGCATTCCTGAAGTCTGTCATACATAATACAAAATGGCAGCAACGGGAAGCGAGGAGGACCAAGCGGCAACTGGCAGAAAGGGTGTAGAGACCTGCAAAAGCTCTAGAAACTCACCCCGCCGATCTTCATTGTTCCCACAGCCAATTCCAAACCTCGAGTACTGCCAGGTTGAGGTGGGTCTGCTCTGCCTCCGCTAGCTATTTCAGAGGGAACCCGGAAGTTGCGGACTAGGCAGCCATCTAGTGCTGCTCCCACATACGCTCCCTTAATGCACACTTATGAAGTGGAATGGAGATCACTACCCACTTGAGCAATTTCATACAAGCAGGAGTTCACGCCAAGTTGGTTATTAACTGGGGTAGAGAGAAGTCAGAGGGCCCGAGGTGAATGCATGTGAGATAAATGTCTTACATGCTGAATAAAACATGCACTTTCAATACCAGCAGCAGTTTGTCAGTTGATTCCCCAGTGTTCTACATTAGCTTCACCCAAAGTACTATTGAAAAGCAAGAGTGCTATAGTTCTATATTCATGACAAAGTGAGGCACTCCTGAAGGTCATTTTGCTAGAATAGGAGCTACAGCACGGACATTGTTTCCTATAGTGCAGGCTGAAGTAAATGAGCACTTAGGTGTTAATGCAGCTATGAAATGAGCTGGTTAAAAATGTGAGGGAAGTATGAGATTTAGTCATTTATGGCATAATATAGTTTAAAGGATAAAAATAGTTAATGAGAGAGATCTCTACATAGGTCCAGCATCCCTTTCTACATTTGTTTACTCAGATTACCCTTCCTCTCTGTCGCTTAATTCCCCCTCAATATTAAAATTGTAAGATTTTGGTTGACATCAGAGGTGCTTAATAATCTTCAATTTAAATGTATGGGAGTAATTTTTGCTAAAGGTGTAGGAAGTGTGGTGACTGGAACATGCTTCAAGGAACTCTGTGTGCAGTTTGTGCGCCTGTATCACCATGGAACCTTTTTTAAGCTGGCACAGATCAGTGACACTTGGGTGCTTACCTGTTGTGTGTGCCGTCTCCTGTGCTACTGTATCTCATTAACCGCTTAACCGCGGCGCGAATTCCGCCGAGGTGCGGCTGTTTAATTAGGTGGGCGGGGCAGCGTCGGCCAACGGACGTGCGCAGCACTACGGAGGTAGTGCTCGCGACGGCCGTTGGCCGACAGAAGCATCGAAGGGGTTAAAACCTTGGCTTATCCTCTTCTACTTGGTGCCATGCTCTGCATCATTTCACTTTGGCAACAAAGTGTTAGATTGGCAAAAGTACCATAGGTGAATTTCGCAGCCTCGATGCTAGACCTGGCATCCTTGGCGTGGTTGTCCCCCTAACTTTTTGCCTTCTACCCTCCTGTTTTGCTGACTTCAATTTTGCTGGCCTTAGGAATCTGAGCACATTACCACTGCTAACCAGTGCTAAAGTGCTTGTGCTTTCTCATTAAAACCTGGTAGAACTGGCTTAAACCCAATTGGCATATTTAATTTAATTTTAAGTCCCTAGTAAAGTGGTGCTACCTGTGCCCAGGGCCTGTAAATTAAATGCTACTAGTGGGCCTGCAGCACTGATTGTGCCACCCACTTAAGTAGACTTTGAACATGTCTCAGGTCTGCCATTGCAGCCTGTGTGGACAGTTTAAACTGCCACTTCGACCTGACAAAAGAAACCTTTTGCCAGGCCCAATCCTTCCTTTTTAATACATATAAGTTACCCATAGGTTAGGCCCTGAACAGCAGAGAGGGTAGGATGCATTGTATTTGAAAAGTTAGACATGTCCTTTTAAGTTTTACATGTCCTGGTAGTGAAAAACTCTTAAATGATTTTTCACTACAGCCACGCCTACCTCTCCCATAGGATAACATTGGACTTAGCTTATTACAGTTAATAAGCTGTAACTTCCGAATGGGAACAGGTACCCAGTTCATGTTTGGTGTCTATGGAATTGTAAGGAAAATCCTCTTTTACGGTAAAGTCAGATTTTAAATTACAGTTTTGAAAATGGCACTTTTATAAAGTTGGCATTCACCTGTCTTAGCAATTTAGTGCCTGCAACCTGTCTCTGGGTCACATGACTGGGTGTAGGTGACAGTTGGGCTTTGTGTATTCCTGCTAAAAAGTCACACACATAAGAGGGCTTAGGTGTGCCTGGATGGGCCAGCACTGGCAGGATGAGAGTGTGGAGCTGGGGACAACCCTACTTACACTTGAATAGGCTATGTCCCTCCTCCACACAAAGGGCTGCATATCTCCTGTAGTGAGTCTGGACACAGGGCAGGGGAGGCAGGAAACCTCTACACTTCAAAGGGAAACCTCTTGAATCTTCTCTCACTACAAAGGCACCTGGTATATATACTGGACCTCAAACGCCAACTCTTCAGCACACTTCTGGACCTGTGGAGACTGCCAGGAAGTAGGACTGTGTGCTGCTGAAAGGACCGCCACTCTGCTTGACGACTGCCCTGCTGGCCCACTGCCTTGCTGGATTGCTGCTCTGCTGCTTTCTTGCCTGAGTCAGAGGGATTTGGACATGCACTTGAACCAGAATTCCCAAAGTGACTCCAAAGGCTATTGTACTGGCCTCCTGTCAGAACCACAGATGCATAACCGGCTCTCAACCACCTGAACCAGCACCCACATCCAGCTGGAGCAAGCCCCTGAAACTCCAAGTGGTGCCCCTCAAGACCTGGACTCTTGGTGTCGTCTCAGTGGAGCTGAATTGAAATTTTTCGGCTCTTTGTGACTGCGAATGGGCCTGTTGGTGCCACAAATTTTGTTGCTCACACTGCCTACCAACGTGAAGTTCTGTCAACCCGACCCTTCATGTTACAGCATGAACCACTCGCGGGGAACGCCATTGCAATGCTCCAGCCCGACCGCTCACCATGACAACAGGATCTTCGCGCTACTGCGATGACCAACCGCTACACCTGGCCTGCTACATTGATGACTGCCCTAAATGCTTCCCTGCTCCTCACGACCCCCTCCACTGCGAACATTCAATTTCACTCTATTTTTCTAAATTGGTGTGGGATTTTTCTTGTGTTGTGTTTTCACCGTAGTACTGTTTGAAGTGTTGCATACATATTTTCCGCATTGCCTCTAAGTTAAGCATTACTGCTCTGTGTTGATCTACCAGAGGGTTGAGCACAGGTTAATTTGAGGTTTTTTTGTGCCTCACCCTGACAAGGATTATGGTTGTTTCTTGAGTAGGGTTTCACACCCTCACCCAGTAACCCAGTTTCTCACAGCGAACTGTGGAAGATTTTGCTACGAAACATATGTTCAAATCCATTTATTTTCCAGCCACTACCAGGAACCACGAGTACTGATAACTATATGTAATGTGGATTTACCTGCTCTATGATGAAGCTATTGCCATTCCTGTTTTTGTGTCATCGTTAATCCTTGTCAGCGTACACAGATCTTTCACTATTCACTGCATTTGGGAAAGCACATTCCACTGAAGCATATTGGGACCTGCAGTTTTGCTGGGCACTTGTGCCTCTCTCTACATAACTGCCTTTGGTGATGCCTGTTCCACCGTCTGCAACTGTTTGTGCATGCATTGCTCCTCAAGCTATCATTGTGTGTGGCTTACGAGGTTGTAATCTAGGAGCTCATCTTTATACTGTTTCTGCTGCGAATGTCAGCATTACCACATGATCCAGCCTTTAGATCTCACAGCATCACTTCCCTCACATATGTTTCAGTACTACCTTCTGGCATCCCACAGATACTGGCATTTTGCCCTTTCAGCTAATTATCATCTACACCACCTGGTGGCAGTCTTTAGTTCGGTGCAGGCTATTATTTTCACATTATAGTGATGAAACAGAAGGCCATCACTTAGGGGTTTGTACACTTTAGTCTGTGTTTGCATCAGCTTCAACCTGTTCAGCAGTGATCCGCACACTTTAAACAAATGTGGATTTACTCTCAGAGATCCACACACTCGCATTTATTATTCTTTTTTTTAAACTTGAACGGTTTCGACAAAATTTTACATTTAGATTTTTAATATATATTTGCAATATGGCTAATGCGCACAATGGGATGCCACCTCCCATTTTATTACAACATCCAGGTAATGTTTTATGTCATGTTATTTTATGTTAAATTGGCTAGCGCGGCTAATCATGCGGTATGGTATCCATGTGCTGGAGCAAGGGGGTAGGCATAGGACTGAGGGTGATGGGAGTCAGTCCCGAGGAGTTAGTCAAAGAGCCAGGTCTTCAGCTTCTTGCAGGAATTCAAAAAGAGAGGAGGAGGCCTAATGTGCAGAGGTAGATCATTCCAGGTTTTGGGTGTGATGTAGGAGAATGCTAGACCTCCTGTTCTGCTTTTGTGGATGCATAAGGTGTGTGCGAGTGAGAGTGAGGCTGAGCCCAGGTGTCTGGTGGGTTGGTGGAAGTGAAGGCGGTTGTTAAGGTATGTTGGTCCACTGTTGTATAGTGCCTTGTATGCGTGTGTGAGTATGTGGCTGCATCGTGGGAGGTTGAGGATGAGTCTCGCTGTTGCTTTCTGGATGGTCTGGAGTCCTGGCATGGAGTGCATTGCTGTAGTCTAGTGTGCTTGTGATGAGGGCCTGCGTGACAGTGCGTCTGGTATTCTGGGGTAGCCATTTAAAGATCTTACGGAGTATATGGAAGCAGGAGGTGCTCACTGTGTTGAACTGTGCTGTCATGATGAGCTTGTCATTCAGCATGATTCCAAGTTTTCTTGCGTGGTTGGTTGGTGTGAGTGTGGGTCCGAGGTCTTATGGAAACCAGGTGGAATCCCAGGTAGAGTTCTTCTTCCCGAAGATCAACAGTTCCGTCTTGTCAGAGTTGATTTTCAGGCAATTGGTTCTCATTCAGCCTGCTATGCTGATCATGCAGTTGGAGAAGTTGGTTCTGATGGTAGTGGACTTGTTGGTCAGAGATAGGATGAGTTGGGCGTCATAGGATATGATGGAGATGCCATGTGGTCTCACGATGTTGGTGAGGGGTAGCCTGTAGAAATGAACAGGGTTGGGTTGAGCGATGAACCCTAGGGTAACTCCGTAGATCTGATTCTTGGGTTCCGTTGTGTTTGGTGGTAGTCTGACTCGCTGTGTTCTTCCTGTGAGGAAGCATTAAATTCAGCTGAGGGCCAGTCCTTGGATGCTTTTGTCATGCAATTCTCTGATGAGGGTGTGGTGGGAGACTGTATCGAAGGCAGTGTAAAGGTGGATTAGAATGAGGGCTGCGGTTTCTCCACGATCCAGTATTGCGTGGATTTCATCAGTGGCCGCGATGAGTAGCTCGTGGAGTCCTCCCGTGATGTAGATGTGGTGGGGGCATAGGCCAGTTGGGACCGCTGAGTGAACTGTTTTCATGATTGCTGTGGTGTCTTCGGTTAGTGTTTTCCTTACAGTCAGGTGTTTGTCTTGGTTGGTGGTGTTCAAGTAGGCAATGGTGTCTTTAGGATCAGATTGCTGTACGACATTGCTGTAGACTTCTTCTATTTTGCTGTGGAAGAAGCTAGATAACTTGTTGCAGAGTTCCTGTGATGGTGTGAAGGTGTTGGCTGCAGCCTGGGGGGTGCTTAATTCTTTGATAATAGAGAAGATCTCCTTTTAGCTGTTGGAGCTCTCCTCTATACCTTCTGTTTGTGCCCTTCTTTTTGTGTCTCTCAGGAGTTGGTGGTAGCAAAGGAGTACAGCCTTGTAGGTGGTTCTGGAGTTGGCATCGTGGCTGGATCTCCATTTTATTTCTATCTGTTTGCAGTAGCGTTTGGGTTCCCGGAGGTCATCTGTATACCAGCTAGTTTGTATGTTGTTTTTGATGGGCACGAGTGAGTCTGCACAGTTCTTGATCCATTCACAGAAGTTGGTGATGTCCTTGTCTAGCATGTTGGTGGTGTTGGGTTAGTCTGTTTCGAGGATGTTATGTAAGTCAGCCTGTGTTACTTTGATTCATCTCCAGCTGGGTATGTTGATGCTGGTGGGTATGTTGACTTGCGCCATGGTGATTTGGAAGTGTATGATGGAGTAGTCTGTCCATGTGAGTGGTGAGGCATTGCTGTTCGTGATATTGTTGTTGGTGAATAAGATTGGATCCAGAGTTTGTCCTGTGATGTGTGTAGGGTCTGTGTCCAGCTGGGTGAGTCCGATGTTCAGGCTTTTGAGGAGGTCTGTGGAGCAGGGGTCCGTGGAGTCCTCACTGTGGAAATTGAGGTTGCCGAGTAGTATGAAGTCCTTGGAATTGTTGGTGAAGGGAACAATGAAGTCTATGACAAGGTTGCTGAAATTGCTTTGTGGTCCAGGTGGTTGATATACAAGTGTTCCTTTCAGGGCGAAGCTTTTGTATGTTTGTAGGCAGTAGTGCATGCTTTCCATGAAGGGGGAGTCGGTGTCCATGGATGTGGCACATTTAATTGGGTCCTTGTAGATGATTGAAAGTCCTCCTCCTGGTTTGTGAAGGAGGTCTGCCGTGTCTTGTCAGTCTTGTAGCCCGCTAGGATGCAGCGGCGATATCAAGACCCGAAGCAGGGTTAAGCTAGGTTTCCATGAGGAAGTGGAGGTCTGGCATGCTGTTGCTGAGGCGATCTCAGATTTCAGTGCCTTGCTTGCTGAGCGAGCAGTTGTTGAGAAGCATGTATGTGAGTGGTTGTTGAGGTGCTGGTAAGTATGCTGTGAAGTGTCAGCTAGAGTGGGCGGTGAAGGTGTGGGAGCATGGGGGTGTGTGTGGATGTGCTGCTGAAGTGGGATGGCAGTGGATGCATGTGAACATCTTATTGTGGTGTTAGGTGCAGCAGAGCAGCAGCAGGAGACTTGATGGACTGGGTCAAGCAAGTGGTGGAATGTTGTGGTGTAGCGGCGTGGGCTGATCAGACCAGGGTTAATGGTTCTTGGTGCAGTTGCGCAGCGGCCACCATTAGTAGGTTCTAGGAAGGGGGAGGAGCACAGGGCCGTGGACAGGGCTTGAAACGGGAAGAAGAGGTGAGAAGGTGATGAAGGAGGAGCAGGTAAAGAGTGTGGGAGGCGAGAGAAGGGAAAAAAGTGTGGGTGGGGGTAGAGGGTCCTGAAACTGGGGAGGGGTTTGACACGGGGAAAGAGGAAAGAGCTGGAAAAACAGTACAAAAAGAAAGGATGCACAAAAGAGCAAAATTCACAAAGAGAAGACTTCACAGAAATGGGCCTAAGCACCTGCAATGAAGTGGAGCACAAGCATTAGAACCTTCAACACGTATTTAGGAAAATTGAAGGACTGAGATTTAGACCTGAAAGACAAAAATAGTTTAAGCTATTATCATTTGGGTAGTGATAGTTTTTCTTCATAATTTTTTTTCCACAGCTCAAGGTCCCAATGAACCAGTAAAAGCTTTTGTTATGGCTGCTAACATATTAGCCAAAGATTGTCAAGTTGAAGTTTTACCTCACAGTGAATCAGAGTTCAACTTGTTGCTTGATGCAGCTCCAAGATTTACAAAAGCATCTTCTAGATTGTAAAAACATTAAACTTGACAAAGCTCAAGATATAGCATGAAGTATAAAAAAGTCCCAGGAAGATTCCAATTACAAACTTGTCACATAAGTCAAAGTTTTTCTCTCACATTGCCACTTCCTCATTATGTACTATGCATCTTAGAGCGCTCATCACATTCAATCTGAGATTTGCCTTACAACAGTATGGTCTCTGGGTCATGGTACCTCAAGGTACAAGACTAAAAGGCAAGTCAAACCCAGGGTCTATTCTAAACAGATTACCATTGGGTCTAGTAAATGCTATAAGTGTGGCTCTTCTTTGCATCTAGCTAGTTTTTACACTTGTCCTGCCATCTAACAAGTATGCAGGAAATGCGGAACACTAGGTAATTTTAGCAAAGTATGGTGCTAAAAAGGGTGGTGAAAATGAAGAAGTATTATGCTTTGTAGATAATGACACGCAGAATGACAGCAGTAACACTGAACATAAAATGGATGGATTAGTCTTAGTAGCTATCCGGAAAGCAGCAGTCCTGTGAAAACCTTTAGAAGTTGTGATGAACCACGTATCAAAGTTGTGATTGATGGTAAACCAACTGATGTCCTAGTAGAATCTGATGCAAGAATCACTATTATTTATACCGTAAATTATGAAAGTGATTGGAAAAACAGGATTTTGCTCCCTCCAGATGGCAGAACTGTAGAATTTGAGGGAAGCTGAATAGATTAAGTAGGGCATTTTTTGGGCTGATTTCTTTCAAAGGTCGTAGCCTTCAAGGCAAAGTACATGTAACAACGAAGGGACTCACTGTGGATGGAGGCAACAGGCAGTTTTCAAAATGATCTTTATATCCATGGAAAAAGATCATGCTTTGTTGGTAGAAGAGAATATAATGCAATCCTGGGTTGATATGTGCAAAGACATGTTCTGTGTGAAACTGGGCACAATTTGTGACTATGGACCTGTTACTAAAGGTAAAATTAATCATCCCCCTATTAAGCATACACTCCCTGCAAAGTTCCTTTTAGTATCCGTGCAGACTTGGACAAGAACATTGATGACTTTTTCAGGGCATAGAGCCTTTTTTCTACTATTATGGGTTTCTCCACTGGTTCTAGCATGTATGAAGATGGGCGATCTAAGGGTTTGCACGGATTACAGAAATCTAAATGATGCCATCAGGGTAAAGAGTTTTCTTCTTCCAAGAATTGTAGTACTTTTAGCTGTTGTTAGTAAGGCCATTTGGCACACAATGTTAGATATAAAGGCAGCTTATGTCTGAAATCTTCATTTTTAAAATTGAGACACAACTAAAAGGTACTTGGAGAGGCGCACTAGTCTACAGGCCTCCATGCCAGAAAACCAAGTTTTTAAACCATTTAGTAGAGACAATTGCTCCGCATGTTTTAGCCTCAGATAACTTTCTCCTAATTGGAGATTTTAATTATCATGCTGAGCTGGTATCAGACCCAGATGCAAGTCAACTGGTGACGAATTTGAATACACTGGGGCTAGCCCAGATGGTGGTAGGCCCCACTCATCTGGCTGGCCATACTCTCGACCTTCTTTTTACAAACTCAACCACTGTAAAAGTTGAATGCCCTCGCCCGCTGCTCTGGACGGATCACACCTTGCTAAAATTTACATTACTTATAGACACTAAAATTCTTTTCCCCAGTAGTGAACCTACATGGAGAAGACCATGGCGTAAAGTCACTCAATCCTCTATCGTAGCGCATTTTAACCCCCCCCCCCTAGTCCACACTGAGAACATTGACCTTGCAGTAACAGATTTAGAGGATGCAATCACTTCGGCCTTGAACATCATTGCACCTCTGTCAAGGGTTAAGAACAGGCCCAGGGCATCACCCTGGTTTACAGAAGATCTGAAAGCCGCCAAAATGTCCAGTAGGTATGCTGAACGCATATGGAGAAAAACCAAGACCAGTGAAAACCGCCAAAAATACAAACAGATCCATCGCAGCTATTTAAATAACATTAGATCAGCCAAAAAACTGTATTTTATAGACAGGATCAATCGAGCGGCCAACTCCAATAAGGAGCTCCATAAAATACTAAAGGAGTTTACTACTCCTTTGTCTGATCAGCACGACAATATACCGTCGCAAGAATGGGTTGACACATTGTCAACTTTCTTTGATGAAAAGATCAATTCTATTCATAGTTCTTTTCCAACTGCTGATACTAGTATCCTTGACAATAATCCAGTCAGAAACCCTGATTCTACCATCCCTCTCCTACTGGAATTTACCATATTCACGTCAGATGAAGTCTCAACCGCCCTGGCCAGGATTAAATCAGGTTCGCCAGCTGATCCGCTTCCGCCCCTCTTCCTTCCAATCTTTGCTCCTTGCTTACGGATAAACTTACAGATCTATTCAACATGTCAGCAGCCCAAGCAAAGATTCCGGTCAGATGGAAGGCAGCTTTAGTCAAGCCCATCATAAAAAAAACCTCAGCTGATCCTCAAAAACCCAGAAACTATTGTCCTATCTCATTGCTGCCTTATTTTGGGAAGGTACTGGAACATCTGGTCAACAAGCAGCTTACCACCCATTTGGAGAACTATGGACTTCTCGACCCCTTACAGTCGGGGTTCAGGGCAGCTCACAGCACCGAAATCTCGTTGGTGGAGGTTGTGGATAACATCAGACTGGCCTTGGATGACAGGCAGTCAGTCATGCTCATTCTGTTGGAACTGTCAGCCGCCTTTGACACCATCTCCCACAGCATTTTAGAACAGCGGCTCTGGGAGGTGGGTGTCAGGGGCAAGGCTCTGGAATGGTTCAAGAATTATCTAATGAACCGAACAACTTCAGTCCAAATAGGCACCCTGGCCTCCCGCAGTCGGGCGGTAAGCATGGGAGTTCCTCAGGGTTCTATCCTTAGTCCCATGCTTTTCAACCTGTATGTGACACCTTTGGCCAGGGTGATCAGGTCCTACGGCTTTGATGTGGTGTCGTACGCCGACGACACACAGCTATTAATCACCTTAGGCCCTGACCCCCTCGACACAAAGGCCCGGTTTAAAAACTGTATGATCCATGATGATAATTGGATGTGTACCAATCACCTCCAACTAAACGGAAGCAAGACCGAGGTCATCCTCTTTGGCAAGGCGGATGAACACTGGTCGAGTGATTGGAGGCCACAGAAACTGGGCCCGTGTCCATCCCCCAAATCGGTGGTGCGTAATCTTGGAGTGATCATGGACACTCAGTTGTCGATGAAAAACCATGTCGACCAGGTAATCGGCATTTGCTATGGCTTATTGCGTAAATTATGCAAAATCTTTCAATGGATTCCTATTGAATCCAGGAAACCACTGGTCCAGGGACTCATCATGAGTCGCATTGACTATGGCAATACCCTGTTGGCCTCCATAAACGAAGAACTTCACTCTAAACTTCAAGTCTTGCAAAATACCGTGGCCAGACTGATATTAAACCTCCCTGCAAGAGCTCCTTCTGCGCCCAGTCTGAGATCCCTCCACTGGCTCCCTATCAAGAAGCGTTATCGTTTCAAAATACTCTGTCTAGTGCATACGAGTATTTATGGAGCCGGGCCAAGTTACCTGGCCAAGAAACTCGTTTGGTATCAACCTAGTAGGACACTCAGATCTAGTTCTAAACGTCTTTTCACTCCTCGCAGAGTCCGTACCGCCAGAAATGGCGGCCGATCTTTCTCCTTTCTCGCTCCTGTCTTCTGGAACAAGCTACCACCCCATCTCCCTGCCATCACGGATCATAAGTCCTTTCGTAGGGAATTAAAAACTTGGCTTTTCGATCATCTTTAACTCTGCATTTCCGACTGTCAGTTTTCATGGAGTCCTCGCTAGCGCCATGAGACCCTATGGTGATATGTGCGCTTAACAAATGCCTTTGACTTGACTTGACTTATCATCCGATAAGACTCGAACCATGGTCAAAACATTTTACCATTTTAATAACTTCTAAAGGTACATACCAATTTTGTACAATCCATTTGGCCTGGCATCAGCTGTTTCAACCTTCCAAAAGGGAGAGAACTGACATTTTAAAAGGAATTAACAATGATGTAGATTTCCAAGATGATATCTTGAATTTTAATGATACTCTTCAGCAACATGATCATGCTGTTGAAAAGTTTTTTTAAACCTTTCAAATAAGGAGGGCACACTATGAAAGGAAAAATGTGTTTTGAGAAAAGGGAAACTGAGTATTTAACTAAAGTTTTGTCTAGTGCTGGAGTTAAACCTAGGCCTGCACTGGCCGACTCTATCATGAATACACCATATTCTAAAGACAGAGATCAACTGCAAAACCTTTAGACCATTACTTACGAAAAATTGCAGTTTTGACCGGAATAATAGGACCCACATTGTACTTGCTGAAAATGATTTCAAGGGATTCTATCTTTAAGATTTTGTGGGAGGACGCTTGAGCTGTAACACAGTGGATGCCAGTGCATAAGTCTTGGGAGCGGTTTTATCCCAAAGAAAATGCTGGCTTGTGGGTGGAGGGCTGAGAAGTTTAAGGTTTGTGTGTGATTAAGTCAGAGCAAGGACCTCTTGTTAAAATTCTATCTGGTGCCAAAAGACATTTCAAGGCTAGGTTAGCTACAACGCTATTAGCATTTAATTTTAGAATGGAATTCTTTTCAACTGCGAGAAATGTGGGCAGACTGCTTATTAAGATTGCCAGTTACAGAGGAAAGTAGTATATTTGATGACAATATCAAGGAGCACATTATTGCTGAGTGTGAGATCAATTAAGCTGTTGCAAGAGTGAAGATCAACGGAATTTGGAACTGACTCGTGATTGTGTTATGTAAGAGGACCTTAGTTATTTGGTCATAGGATGGCCCAGAGAAAACGCTTTGTGCCAAAGATGAATTATCATAGGGTAATGGATTGTTGTTTAAGCAGTGCGTGAATAGTTGTGGCCATGAAGAACAACTTCACACATTTTAACAGGAAGGCTTCCTTTTAAATTGATGTATGGGAGGATGTCTGGTTCAGGGCTGTATCTTAATTGCTGACTTACCTATAGAGCTGGGACAGTCTGCTTCCAAAAATACTAGATAAAGGGTCAAGGCAGTGAAGGAGAAAAAAAAGGAGAAACGTTTGACATGTATAATTCACATGCCCAGCTTCCCACGTTTTGTTGCAGGGGAATCGGTCAGAGTTAAGAGTCCATTTTTATGAAGAAAGATTTGTTGAAATTTCTTGACCCTATACCTGTGTTGGAGGTGCATGGCGATGCCATCTTGGTTGAAGAGAGGCAGTGGGGGCATAATGGTGGACTGGCTGAACTGAAAAGAATCAAGTTTCTGAGTAATATTGAGGGATGCCACAGAGCAATTCAGTATGCGAGTGTACATCTTCTTCAAGGGATCATTCTTCTGGTGCCTCTGGAGAAAGAAGTTCTGCTTCAGACATAAGTTCCTAAGCAATGCTGTTGCTGTTCTAGGCCTCACATGCTTCCCCAAAATGCATGAGGTAATTGTATTTCTGCAATGAAAACTATTGTGTTTACCAACTCCATTTTGTTGCGATACTGAGGCTTGTAGATCGTTTTTGGTCAATTTAGGCCATTTTTCTCTTTTGTATCTATTCCCAAAATCTTTTACATTATTTCTTAATTGACTTTTTGTGGGCACATTGTCATAAAGGAGAGGGAGGTGTGTGATATTTGCAGTGTGCCTTCACGACACTCTTCCAGATGGAAGTCTCTCTGGTGTTACTGTCCTGTCTCATTAAATGTTAGACTTACCCTCTTCTACTTGGTGTTGTGCTCTTTATCATTTCAGGAAGCTATTTGAAACAAATGGATTGGTGTTCCAGTAAGTAGTGAAACCCTATGAATGAGCTGGTGTTTTGTCGTTTCTTTTCCATAACTTTATTCGATCTAATTTGAGAACATAGATCATCAAAGTATACATATTAAAAAGATAAGTCAGTGTCATTCTTCTCAGTGCAGTATGGTTCAATGCATATGAGTTATTAAAAACTAAAAATTAAAATAACGAAAAACAATGTACAAGTTCAAAGCCCAAAACAATGGGGATATAGAAACGGGCTGTGCAAATTACGCAATTCAATATCTATTATTTGTGCAATAAACATAATAAAAGAGTAGATGCTGAACTGCAGGTTCTTGGTTACCACATAAATACATAGGTTTAAAAACAGATACATTTATATAAAAAGGGACAGCCTTTGTAAGTTATAAAAGCCCTTTTAGAATATTACATGTGTTATGGAGATCCTTTATCTCTTGGAGACTGTTGCGAGGAGATTACGTAGCATGTTCAAGGGGACAAATAAGTTTAAGGCTAAGAGTTAGCATAGCTCTCCAATTGTAAATGTCTCCTACGCTTACAAGCCCAAAGGAATGAGGCTACACAGAAACATACGAAAGGATCATGAAGCTTCTTCAGATAGAACAGGGCGACTCAGCACTGCTTAAAATAGTGCCGCATTAAAAGAGGTTAATATGTATGGCTCTCTGCTCCTTATAAAAATGACAAAAGAAGAAAAGGTGGAGGTCAGACTGGGCTGATAGATTATCGCATGGGCAAGTTGTCAAGTCACTATGAGCGTTCTGTTTTGAAGGGAAACCCAGCATTAGGGGAATTAAGGTAAAGCGGAACCTTAAAAGGATAAACCTACGCTGCAGGTTCCTTACCGCGCCCAGGTAGAACGATTCACCCACTGTCACTGGTGGGATGGAGTGATAGGTCTTTACAGTTATTTTTAACTTCTGGGATTCCTCCCTTTCATAGGCTAGCTTTGCCAAAATTAGTGCCTTTAACCTCTTCTTAGGGAACCTGGGACACGAGGTGGGGTTTACATATAGCTCAGGCAGTCCTAGCGAGTACAGAGTCGTTTTAACGTACTCCAACCAGGGGATCTTATAAGCCTTATCCAATGAAAGGTAATTTAGAATAATAGTCTGGTTAATGTGTCCCTATTCCATATTGAGTGCCACAGCATGATCGGGGCTACTCTCACCATGTCAGACACATAGGGCATATCCAGCTCTAAGTGAGTGACATGGTTTGAGAATGAAAGAGGGAGCGAGGCGATCCTCTTGAAAAACCCATTCTCCAGCTTCTGTAAGGAGTCGGTTGGTGCTGTGCCCCAGACCCCTGCCCCATAGGTCCCTGCAGAGATCTTTTTGGCATTATAGATCTTTTTATTGTTGTTAGGGGTTTTGAGCCTAGTTTTTTAATAAAACCAGAGACTGCCACCATAATACGCTCCATAGTTTGGGCCCTACTACCCACCATGTGTGACCAGGTTTGTTTAGTATAAAAAACAACTCCAAGGTATGTGAAGGTCTCCACAACAGCTTATTTACGAGTTCCAATATGGAACAACGGAATGTTTTTTGGAGGGGGTAGTCCTGACACTAAGATAAAGATTTTGGACTCATTGGCTTTAAGATCCATGGATGACATAAAGCTCACATAGGTGTCAATTAGGTGTTGCAGTGCTACACCTGTCCTTGCTATCAGGACGGCGTCATCCGCGTAGGCCAGGATTGGTAATGGACCTGAGGGAAACTGTGGGACATCAGGCGTGCATGTTTTCAGGGCTTCTTCCACCCCATTTGTATAAAGTGAAAATAAAAAAGGGGCGAGGACGCAGCCTTGCCGTACTCCTCTCATGATCCTAAACGGTCTGGTACATTCCCCGTCCCTTCCATAGCGGACTGAGGCCGTCGCCTGTGAGTACATTTGCTGTATTGGAATAATCAGCCTGGAATCTATGCCCATTGCGGCCATGATTGTCCAGAGTTTAGAATGGACTATGCAGTCGAAAGCCGCCGAAAGGTCCATAAAGGCCATGTATATGTTCCCTTTCTTTGCTCTGGTATATTTGGAGATGATCAAGCTTAAGTTTAGGCATTGTTCGATCGTGCCTCTGCCCTTCTGGAATCCATACTGGGAAGGCATCAGGGCATTGTTTTCTTTTGCCCAGTCTTCTAACCTATTAAGTAAAATGCGCCCCAAGAGTTTGGCGGTGGAATCCAGAAGAAAAATAGGCCGATAGTTCTGGGGGTTAGATTTATCCCCTTTTTTAGGTCTCGACCTAGCGACGCAGCGCGAAGCGCTGTCGCTAGCGAGACTTATTGTTGCTGACTTGCTTCGGAAGGGAGACAGGAGCTGTGCACGCGCAGGACGGACTTGAAATGTGAACGCGCCCGTGAACACGCGATGTGCACATCTCCTGTCCCCTTCCGTCCTCGCAAGCCTCATGCAATATTACTTTTTTTTTTTTTAATGCGCACGCAAGCTCCAAGCGCGGCGCGCTTTACATGCACAGCATGCCTCACTCCACTTACCTGCTGTTGTGGGGACTCTGCGCTGCTCCTCGGCTGGTCTCCGTCTTCAGCCGGTCCCCGCAGCACTTCTTCAACTACGGCGGCGAAGTACGCAGGCGCCGCCACTGGGCACGAGCCGCAGGCCACGCCGATGTGCACGCTCACGGCGTGCCTACAACGCGCGCATGGCGCTCTTTTACTTTCCCTTGTTATTCTTTTTAAGCAGCGCGTTTTAGCTATTAAAATTATTATGAAACACTCAGTTGTGTTTTTACTATAAACGTTTGCTTTTCACAAGTAAAACTTTAATTGTGCTTTTCTGTTGACACGCAGCGTCAGAATTTCGAACACTCCACACTCAGCAGCTGGGTCAAGTCGGAACCATTTGTAACTGGTCGACTAGAATTTCAGACAATATAAATGGTGTTCACTGTCGGTATCACCGATGGGGTGAGTGAGAGAGGGGAGGGTGTACAAGACACTGGAGTAAGAGGAGGGGCAGATTCACATTATACCAAAACGACAAGCCGTGATATCAAGCACTATATAAGTAACTACTCCTTGATGTGAAATCGCAGGAATAGATGTACTTGTGTTGAAAAGGTGGGGGATCCGTTCACAATGCTTGTGAATACACAGTCATAGGAATCTGCGTGGTCTGTGCATCATTCATGGACACCCTCAGTCCGGCCCCCTCCCCCTCACTTGCCCCCACCTCCTGTAGGCAGATTCAGGGCATGTGCGCTGCGCAGAGGACTTCCTTGGCGCACTCCGTCCTACTTAGGGAACGGGGCTGTCAATGACTAACAGACACTTACCACACGGGCTCCCGGCGGTGGAAGTCACCTGCAGCACTTTACCTGCACGTAATTTAATCATAACTTACTACAGTGTCCAAAGATAACCTTGTTTTTAATTGCGCAGATAGGTTGCGATCGGAGGGGGTAGGGGGATTGAAAACAGCCCTCTCTGAGACCTCTACTTTTCCTTACATTGAAACGCCTAAAAGTCCGTGAAGCGCTTTAAGGGCGAAAGACGCACAAAAGCAGTGACTTCATATAGCGCATAGTACACGCTCTGTTGTTTTAGGTGCTATAAAAACTCAGTTCAATAGTGCCCGTATCATTGTCTTTAGTGAAGATGAAAGCATAAGTCTGGCCGCCAGGATTTAAAGGTGTGGCCTGTATGCCCCTAACTTGGTGTAAACCGAATGAGCGACGACGCTGACATCAATAAATCTACCAGGACTTTAAAACACATTTTCAAAAAGTTACTTTTAAAAACATTTCAAAGTTAACTTATTTCTTCATACTGCCTGGTTAATACACCCTGAAGCCCGTTGGCGCTTTTTGCGCGCTTTATGAACTAATAAATACACTCTGATGGCACAAAGTAGCGCCCCAGGGCCCGCTTCCTATTGCTTTAAAGTTTAAGCGCTGCACAGAGAAGTGCGGATAGATAGGGACAGAGGGGCTGGTGGGATTGGCGCCTCTTCTTACCCCGCAGCCCTGCCTGGCCCCCCTTTCACCCTCACTTCTGAGCGCCACCGCGCCAGCTGTAGGTTCAGTTAAGTGACTGTTTGTCTCTGCCCCCCCAGGGCTAAACACGGCTTCCCCCTCCCCTGTTCAGTGCTCCCCTAACCTGTTTATCTCGTCTCTCTCACCTCTTGAGTCCAGGGAGGGGTGCTGCAGGGGTAAGAGGGGAGGGGTCGCACCCCTCATTCTCGTCGTTGGGTACATGATTATCACCCATGGCGTTTTACATTCACACCCTGCAGCCCCCTTGGCCCAGGCACCCAGAACCCACCCCCCCACCCCCCAATAGAAGCCTCTTGGGTGAGTTGTTCCCACAGCCGCGCTCTGATGTCTCACGGAGATGTAAATAAACAAACCATTAAAACAAGCATTTGCAATGCAATAGGTCTCGCAGTTACACGAGTTAAAGCTATTGGCATTGTACATGACAATGCCTTTTATTTATGTTTTTAAAACGAAAACAAATATAAAAGGCATTGTTATTTGCAATGTCAATAACTCAAACTCGCGTAAATGCGAGACCTATTGCATTGCAAATGCTTGTTATATATTGGCACTATAATGCTTCTTCTCCATGATGGAGGTGGGCCAGTCTTGGAGATTTCATTAAATATGTTAGTTAACAGTGGGGCCCATAGGTCTTGATGTTCTAGAAAGAAGTCGATCGGGGCTCCATCCGGTCCTGGTGCTTTGGCACGACTGCATTTAGCGAGAGCGAGGGTTATTTCCTCTAGGTTAAAAGTTATAGGCTTAAGGGGGGTCTCTAAGGGGATATGGGGTTCATCCCCTGGGGCAATCACACTCCCAAATATCACCTCGAAATGCGCCACCCATGTGTTTTCATCCATGTGGTTATCTAATAGTTTTTCCTGTTCTTTCTTGAAGAAAGGGGCATTTACTGTCTTCCAAAAATCCCTACTACAATTTAGGGATGCAGCTTTAGCCAAATTTTCCCATGCTTCGTCTTTTAACTCGTCTTCCCGTGTTTTACGAGCTCTCTTATAGGTCAATCGCAGCTCCTTGATCTGAGATTGATTTCTGGGCGATGCTTTCAAGGCCCCACGAAGGTTCTTTAGAGCCCGGGTACAAGTCTCGTTGAACCATCGTGTTTCCAGTCTCTCCCTGTTAGTTTTACGCCGAAACAGGGCTAGTTTGATCTCCTGAAGGATTTCTATAGAATTATTAATTAAAATATCTGGTGGGGTAGCCAGGTCCAAACAGTTTGTGACCAGATTCAGCTTATTAGTTATAACTTCCTGAATGGTTTTGGACTTGTCTATATTGTCCCATTTCAGCTAGTATCCATTTAGCCTGGCCAAAATTGGATTTAGGGTCCTCTCCACTTGTCGGGGGAGGATTCCAAGACCAAAAAGCTCAAGGAATAATGCTGTGTGGTCACTAAAATTTGACAGTATGGTAGCCGTATGATAAAAATGTCCCTGGCAGTTGGTGGTTGCAACTATAAAATCCAATGTGGAATTAGAAACACCCCGAAAGAAGATTTTTTCCAAACCTCCCACGTCTACTTTGTTATACACTTTCAGATTCCTTGATGCTAAGAACCTATTTAAAGTGTTCCCATAATCATGGTGCGTGAAATGGACTAGTGGGTCTCTCTCCAGATCAACCATGCCACAAACCGTACCCAGTGAGTTGGGGCATGGTTGGGAGTTAAAATCACCCAGCCATATGATATGGAGTTCTTTGCACAACAGAGACCTTGTGAATTTCTCCAGTTCTTTGTCCAGTGAGTCTATAACTGCCACCATGCTGCCACCAAAATTGTTGTTGTAGTAATTTATTAATAACCAACACTGGTGGCAACCTCCTTTGAAGGCTAGAAAATGAAAATACGGGGAGGAGTTTTCAATTTTAATGACCTTAATGGGTAGCGTGTTCGAGATTAAGGTTAGTAAACCCCCTTTGGGTCTTCCTGCCAGGGAGGGAACTGCATAGGTTTGGAAGGATCAATAGCCATATATAAATATTGGGTCCAAAGCCCATGTCTCCTAAAGACATATGATGTCTCGATCCTGCCATAGCGCTAACCACTCCGCCTTATCCAACTTTGATGCACGACCTGCCACGTTCCACGTGGCTAAGTATATCCCCCTTTTTTGTTTAGTCGCCTGATTTACTGGAGACGGTGCTCCTGGGTTGCTTGGTGGGGCATTACTACTAGATGGATTGTCATCTGCTGTCCCTCTAGGTGATTTTGTCTGGTCCCCAGAGATCTGTGTGACAGAGATGTGTAAGGGCTCGCTAGTGATGGTTAAAATACCTGTTGCACCCCCACGAGTAGTCAGTCGCAGGCCTCGAGATCATACAGGGTGCGAATCGATTAGCTAGCTCAAGTCTCGGCCTCAGTCTTTAGGGGCTGGGGGGATCCCGTAGTGGGAAGTAAGGGGGACATGGAGGATTGCTCAGCAGTCTCAAACTATGAGGAGGCGGACGTGGTATGGAACTATAAAATTTCCTGAGGGGAAAAACAGAGATCTGCGTGGAGAGCAAAGGGCGTTTGTGGAGGCTCTCAGCAGGCTTCTTACAACGTACTGGTTGTTAAAATTAACAACAACACTGTCTCCATTAGTATCTTTGGGAGAGGGGCCCACCCATCCCACCCTTGTGGCCATTATAATATGCTTATCCAAGCTAGTGCCCCACAGGCCTTGGCCTTTGAGATGGGTATTGAACCAGTATGCAGCTTTATTCATTAACTGATCCGTATTTTCCCTTTGGCCCCTGTTTAACGGGGGTACATTAGCCAGGACTAAAACATAAGCAAGCGCTGCGGGGGTAGATTTATTGTATGTGTCTGGCTGGTACCTGCCAACAGAGCCTCTGAGGTCGAAGCTGCTTCCCGGTCCCACCCTTCTCTACCTCCTGTTGTTGGTACATTGGCTTTAGTAACCCGGGTGGAAGTTGTATTTTGAGCCTGTATAGTGTGGGTTATGCTTGTGCGCGGTGGGAGAGGTGGTGGGGGGGGAATGTGCTGAGGAGTTGTAGGTGATAACGTGGTGTCTGGGCAATGGGCCTGGGTTGCCTGCCTTAAGTTTCTATCTCTCCCATCTGAGCTCCCTGCTGGATCCCCCAAAAGTCCGGGAGCGCATTCCACTACAAGGGGGTGAGAGGGACACCTGTGATGGAAAAAGCGCACCCATTAATGAGAAGCTCTATTTTCTCCTCAATTTTCCCCAATCTACAATTTAGGGGCTTAAGTAAGGAGCGAACCATCATGTCCTCACATATCCCCGTCATGGAATCTTTCCCCACAGGAAGCGCTGATGGTATTAGTGCATCTTGGGCAGGCTTATTTGCTTGTGTGGTCCTTGTCATTCTGGGATGCTGTTTTCCTGCATTACGCTTCCTCTTGACCGCTGGTGTAATTACAGACTCATTTGACCCCCCGGGGGAATCTGTTTGGGATGGCAAGGTCAAAGTCACAGTTGCGGGCCAATTTGGGGTAGCACTAAGATCAGGCTCATCTGTCAGTGGGGTCTGGGGGGGCAAAGGAGGTGGTAACGGCGGCCCAGATCTTCTCCCTTCCTCCAAGGAGAGCCGGCGCTCTGTGAGCTCAATTTCGTGTGATAGGGAACTTGCGGCCCCAACTAAGAAAGAGTCAAGAGTATTTACAAATGCGCCCCCTGTTGCTTGCGCTGCAGCTTTGCGCTTACCAATCTTTTGGTGTCCCCTGCTCCGATGCTTGCTTGATGCAGTTCAGGGTCCTTGTTTAGAGATCCGCGGGTAGCAGGAGTTGGAGAGATGGCCCAGCCTCTTCCGGGCTCTGACGGGCGCGGACGGGCCTGCCCTTGGTCTGGGCTTCACCCGGGCGTGGCCCGTGCCGCAGGAGACAACCAGCACTTTTCAGCGCGTGCGGTGCGGGCATACTGCCTGGCTCCTCCCTCTTTCCCCAGCAGATTCTGGGACACCGAGTCCCTCAGGCGCGATCCAGGGCAGCAGGCAATTCAGCAGTAAAGCGTGTTTTGTCATATAATTTTTTTGCTTTTAGTTTTTCTAACTTACTGTTGTTAGGGGTTACATTTACTTGCATGAATGTTCATTGACTGCACAGTAATTTTATTAGGAGTTAAATATAAGTAAATGCTAAAATACATTGATATATGTATATATATATATTGCCTATAGAAATGCTTCTCTGTATATTTTATTCCAATGCATTCCAGATTAATTTATTATAACATATTTTAAAATATGTAACATTGTAAATCAGACAGAAAAAATCGGTTTTTATTTATTTTAAAACACACTGCCAATTGTCATTAACTACACAATCTTCAAAGTTTAGGAACAATTTAGATGTAATACTAACAAATGGAAAGGAAGGTTTTTGGGTACTCGTTTATCCTGGAAACCGGCAGCAGCAGAGATAGGAAGCATTGTCATATAACATAGTCAGCATTCAGCAAAGGGAACTGGATGTTTCTAAAGCTATCTTCTCCCAATGCAGGCACATTCTGTGAGCTGGTGAACATTCTAGTTCTTTACAACAACTATGTGATGTTCACAAGCACCTAGTATAGGAAGAATGCATAGTGATATGTGGGTTGAAACTGTAATGCAGCTTGTCTGGGATACTGGCTGCTGGGTAGATATCGATCGGCTAGAAGGGAATCAAAATGCAGCATTTTTTCGTAGTGTACAGCTAGCTGTCTGTGGCTTCAAGGATTTAGTTTGTACTGACTCGATTCTATCACTCACCTTTCTAAGGTGTACAAGCTTCCCCTTCTCAATATTCATGTTAGAAACATTTAGCAAATAAATGTTTAACTCTTCCCCGCTTCGATGCAAATGTGTAGAATGCTCTTGTTGGTGGACATTCATTTAGATAACTACCCTCCAATTCTATTTCCTGGCCAGACAACCAAACCTCCTGCTTACTTCATTCTCGATATTTGTTTTATGAACATTTAACTAATAAATATTGCCCCTTACACCTCTTCAACAGACAGGTTACTCTTGTGAATGATTATTAGCTGATTTGCCTGCCATGCAATAGGCTACCTAGATCACAATGCCACCCACAGGGCATCCTCTGTTGTCTTTAACATCATTAGCACCAAAGGTGGTAAATTCATCACATTATGCTGCGCTTAGTAACCTTGCTTCCTGCATCCAGCAGATATCAAATTGTGCAATAAAATCACTCCAATTCCTCCATGCAATCCTAAAAGCTGATGCATTTCAACTCAAAATCCTTAACATATAATTAGGGGTGAGTTGAATGTTTCAATTACGCCCGCGGAATTGGTGGAATTTGGTGACTCCGAGTTACTCTTGTAACATGGAGTTCAAGCCAAGTTCTGCCGATCGCTGCATGGCTAAATTTTTTCCAAAAAGGCTCCAGAAATGCGAGTGAGATTTGGTGTCGGCCAGCGCGATTTTCTAGAATGGGCCGTCGCTGTCCGAGAGCTGCTTCTCGAGTACATTTGCTGAAGCTCGAGTAGATTTTCTTCTCAAGCGGCAGCCAAATCAACTCGAATGGCTGCGCACTCTTGCTCATGTGCTGTTCATGCTGAGTTTTCAGCACTGCTCGCGCTTCTGTCGCAAAATTGCAGCACAAGCAGCGCAACATGCATATTTTTAGCCCGTTGGCGGAACTCTGCAGGATTTTGCTGAGTTTTTATGTAACTCCACGGAATTCCACAGAGTGAAACTCCGTGAGTTCCACTTACCCCTAAATACAATCATATTTGCATGCAAGCTTAGCACCCTTCTCCTTTAAACACTTATCACCTTTGGGAAGGGCCTTTCTTCAGCAGATGGAAATCCTTATGAAAAAGCTGTTCTTTTAGAATCCAAATATTAAATTATAGGGTTACTATAGGGTTGACATCCTCTACCCCTGCATTGCTCATTTATCTATTTTTCCTGTCTAGACTTATAGTTCTACTTCTGGTCTTTTCACATATACACTTTTCTTGGAGCAACTTATGTCAAAGGGAAAACATCATGCATATATTTACAGCTGACCTTCTTTTGGAGCATCCAATCTGTAGATATATTTATATTGTAGTAATACGATTCATTATTAAACTCAGTTGCGGCTGCTGCCTGGAAGTAGCAGTGGGACGGGTGGGGGACAAGGGGCAGGAGCGTGGGTGAGATCACTATAAAAAAAAATCACTTACCTCCCGGACAGCCGGCTGGCTGGTCGCCGCCGCCTCTCCTGTGTCCTCTTCCTGGAGTATTGTGAGAAACAGGAAGCCGGAAGCACCAGGGCTTCCACGCTCCCCGCAGCCAATCACAACGCTGCAATGCAGCATTGCGATTGGTCTGAGCGCCGTGACACCGCGCTCAGCCAGGGTTTGTAGGGGTGGGCATGTTCTTCATGCAGGCTGTAATGCAGACTGCATGGAGAAGGGGGAAAGTGCACATGACTGGTTTGGGCGGCCGAGACTTAGGATGGTTGTACCACTCCTGCTCTTCATCCCCGCCCGCCCCCTCACGCAAGCTGCCACAGCAGGAGGACAAAATAAAATGATAATAACATTAGTTATTATCATTTTATTTTTTCCTTTCTTTTGCTGCTCCGAGGCAGTGGGGTGACGCTCCTCCGCCTTAGCGGAGGATCCGCCACTGATTAAACTTAAGGTAATAAGTATATTGCTGTTCTGCAGAAAGACATTTAGTTAGTATTGAATTATCCTCTAATTTAAAAAATAAATGAATGAAATGTTTGAGGGCAAATTTACTGAAAACTAACAGATTTCACTGTGATGTCCTATACAGGTAACCATGGAGAAGAGAGTTGCTGTCATTGGAGCTGGCTGCTCAGGGTTGGGTGCTGTGAAGAGCTGCCTGGAGGAGGGGCTGGAACCCACCTGCTTTGAGAAGAGTGATGACATTGGAGGGATCTGGCGGTACAAAGTATGTGTTTGTTTCACAGACAAGTAGCATGATACCGTAACTATGCATGGTGGGGCTGCTTATTCTCACTGACCGAATATCTATCTAAGCTAGTTTTGAATTTAAAACCTTTCATTCTGCTTTTATAGTTGTCCTGTGGGAGGGCGAGGTAGTAATCGGTATTGAAGGAGATAATGAATTGGTGAAAGGTCTGAGAAAGCTTAGTAAATCGGTTTCATGGAAAGGTAAGCACTGGTAAGCATTCAAAAGGAGGAAGATGTTGCATCTGGAGCTGAGCTTGGAGCTGGTAATGATGCTGGATTTAGTTAATGCCTGAATAAAAAGAAGGCATGCTACTGCCAAGGCCAGTCTAAGATCTAGAAAGGATGAGAATGCAAGTATGTAGGCTATAAAATAGTTGGGGTTTAAATATTTATTTTAGGTTTAAACCTAAAACACGACAGCCTAATAAAAAGGTAAGGAAATGTATTCAGTGTAATTGAAAATTAATGAGTGATTGAGTGCATAGATAGATGAAAATAGTTTACACCAATCGTTTAGAATGAGGCCTCAGGTAAATCACGTTTATATACTTTTATTATTATTGTCATTTATATGTTATTAAAATGATCTCAAACAGTTTGCCAGGACTTACAACCATTATGCAATGACCTAGATTGTGCTCTTGGTGGGCACAATAATGTCATGGACGTTCACCGTCTGTCAAAAAGCATCACCACTATTCCAGGAATTCCTGCCATAGTGCCAGGACCCTCATAATGCCAGAAGTAGGAACTATGTTGTCATGGATCTCCACAGTAAGCAAAGAAGAGCTAACTTTATGCAAAGACTGGTATTATGCTCTGGGTGGTTACCATGCTAGAATGTTAACAATACATCAGTAATGATGACGCAAATAAGCAGATGGGTGGTACCTGTGTGTCAATCTTTTCTCCATTTTCTTTGATTGATAT
Source organism: Calotriton arnoldi (assembly GCA_963921515.1). Taxonomy (NCBI): domain Eukaryota; kingdom Metazoa; phylum Chordata; class Amphibia; order Caudata; family Salamandridae; genus Calotriton; species Calotriton arnoldi. The sequence continues at coordinate 40,141 of CAWUFW010023165.1, read as the reverse complement.
GTGTGCATCCTACCAATAAAAAGAGATGGGGCAGGAGGGATGGGATTTTCTACAACATCGTAGCCCTTCATTCAATCTTAAGGGAATGGGACAGGAGCGGCCCGTGCTGGTAAGAACAGTGGGGCCGGGATGGATTGGGATTTGACAGTCGACCACGAGGGGAAATTAAATAAATAATTAATTTTCCCTCATCGTCATCTGTTCGAATCCCCTCCAACCTGGCCTCACCGCTCTTACCTGCACGGGCCGCTACTGGAATGGGACACATATCTAATGCAGGTTCTAAAAAGGCCCTTCATATGATCCTAATCCCTGAAAGGGCTGTCACATCTCTATAGTGAAACTCACACCCTAGGGGCTATGTGTGCATGCACACATGCACTACAGGCACTCAGAGAATCTCAGGGATCTACACACCCACTAAAAAACATGGAAACACATGGAGAGATTTCAACATAACCCCAGTATTCCCACTCACATCCCCAGTCAACATTTGGCAGCAGGAGCTGTCTAAGTATCAACTGTGCAGAGTAACACCAATAAAAGCCCCCAGCACCCAAGTTGAATAGCATGAGTGGATAAAGCCCTAAAGCCCCAATCCCTTAGAAGTTCCCACGGTATTCCTCAACTAAGTTTTTGCATTTGCTTGCATGTTGAAAAACCACATATTTGCTGCCCTCCCCCGTTCATGTTGTTACAAGTGATTTCACCTGCATCATGCCAAGAACAATGCGTGAAAGCCACACATAAATGAGAGTCGCTTCCCATTCACATTTCTACTCTAATGTAACACACATGCACATGCAGGGGGGACCAAACCCCAACCCTCACCATTGCAGCAGCACTGCTGTAGGATCTGCTTCCGCATCCTACTGAGTATGAGAACATGATGTTGGGAAGAGCTCAGCATAGGCCACAGCCATAGCACAACTTTCGTATATAGTGGTCTGTTTCTATCAATGCTTGCTGTTACTGCTAGGAGATTGAAGATCCCCAGGCTGTTGGAAGCCCTGCTTCTCTGCTATGACATTTCCAACAGTGGGAGGAATTATGCATATGCTGTTTCCGCCCATTACCTAATCAAAGGTGAAAAATAGGAAGAGATGTGGCTAAGGATGAGAATTAGATAGAGATCGAAAAAGCAGAGAAAACTCCTCTAACTCGAAGGTGCAACTCTGGATTCATGCACCAGCTGAAACCCTTATCGAATGTTAATGTTAATGTTAATTGGGATTTTTAGAGCGCATATTCACCTGGCAGGTCTCTTAGCGCTAAGAGAGAGTAGCTATGGACCCCCCAGTGGCTAACTGTTAGTACCCCGGTCAAAGCGTGTGTTGTGCCCAGGCCTCTGTGAAGAGGAGGGTCTTCAGTTTTTTCTGAATGGGAGAAGGGATGTTTCCTTACTTAGGCTTTCTGGTAGCTTGTTCCACAACTGCGGGTTCAAGACAGAGAAGGCTCGACCCCCTTTAGTCGATGAGTTGAACCGTGGACAGGCCAGCCGGCCTGCATCGGATGACCGGAGGGTACGTCCTGGGACATATCTCCCCAGGCGTTCCTCAATGTATGCTGTGGCATATCCATGAAGGGCTTTGTGGGCGATGCAAAAGCCCTTGAACCTGGCTCGCTGTTTGACGGGGAGCCAGTGCAGCTGCTGCAACAGAGGCGTGGCCCATGCGCGTCTTGGGAGCTTGAAGATCAGCCTAGCTGCATCATTCATAGCTACTTGCAGCTTGCCTAGCAGCTTTCCAGGAAGTCCAATATACATAGCATTGCCGTAGTCCAGACGGGACACAATCAATGCAGACACCACCATCCGCAGAGTGGATACTGAAAGGAGAGGTGACAGTTTCCTCAGTTGCCTCAGCAGGCCCACGCAGGTCCCAACCACAGTGGGCACTTGGTTAGACAAGGTGAGCTTGTCATCTATTTTGATGCCTAGGCTCTTTACGACTGGAACTGGTGTGGGTGTGGCGCCCAGCTCTTGTGGCCAAAAGTGGTCAGTCAAAGGGTTGCTTCCAGTGGTGATGGCTAGGACCTCTGTTTTGTCAGGATTGACTTTGAGCGAGTTAGCTGTCATCCAGTTGACAATGTATCTGAGGATGTTTTGCACGCGTGAGTGGGCTTGTGAGGAGTTGTCAATTTGAAGGATTAATTGTGTGTCATCTGCGTAGTTGAACACCTGCCAATCCATGCGGGCCAGGGCTGCCACTAGTGGCCGGAGATAGATGTTGAAGAGAAGCGGAGATAGTGCCGACCCTTGTGGGACTCCACAGGTTAGTGCCCCTTTATTGGACACGCAGTCACCCAGATGGATCCTTTGAGTCCGAGCTGTCAGGAAGAGGATATCCAATGATATACCACCCCACTGATGCCCATGTTCAGGATGCGGGCCAGGAGTTAGTCGTGATTGACCGTATCAAACGCGGCCGTAAGGTCTAGCAGAACCAAGGCACCCGGCTTCCTGCTGTCGGCTGTGAGCCTGAGCTCATCCAACACTGCCAGCATCACCAGCTCTGTGCTGTGGTGGGCCCTGAATCCTGCCTGCCGTACCTGGAGTAGATGATGTTTCTCCATGAATAGAGATAGGTTTTTAAGGACGTGCTGTTCCACTATTTTGGCCAAGAAGGGGAGTTGAGATATGGGCCTATAGTTCTTCAGGTTAGCGACGTCTGCCCCTGCCTTTTTGTATGTAAACAAAGACAATGTAATTGATCTCTGGCACTTTTATGGCGAAGAGCTATTTCACAAGAGCAGGGGCTAAAACAGCAGTGCACACCTCAGCCTACGCCTCTCCACAGCCACCAAGCTTCGCTGTGTCCTAAGCTCTCTCAGCACATTGTGCGCATGCCCTTCACAGGGATGGTGTGCAGACCGGCTGACTTCTGTGGGGAGTGCATCTCTGGCTGAGAGTGCCACTGATTAATGCACATGTCCCTCGCGAAGATGCCAGGAAAGCTGACCTCTGAGGAGCGGAGAGTTTGGCCTGTTTTTGCAAGAGGTACTAGTTCCACGCTGGCGTCTGATCAGTGGAGATCCCACCTGGATTCTTATTTACAGTGATATTTTTAAGGAGGATGTTGCGGTGGGATATAACAAAACCACTGCACCTCCATTGCAAGTGCATGGATACTTGACTTGTCCATGCACTGCAAATGGAACACTCGGTGAGCGGAGTAACACACCTAACTACCAACATCATGACAGTGAGAAAGAAAGAATCCCCTGGGGTAATCCAAAATGTGGATGACAGAACAGTGCTGACCCAAAGCCTCTCTCTGTATTTTTTTCATTGATCACATGAGCTCTGTCAAACAGCTAAAATGGTTTGTATCTAAAATTTAACAAGCATGTGCAATGCAATAGGTCTCACATTTGGGAGCTTTATAGCTATTGGCATTGTAAATGATAATGTCTTTTATCTATGTTTTTAGCTTTGGGACCTTTTAAGTGTTTAGCTACGCAGCACATTATGCATAACTTCTGCACACACCCACTGATCAGATGGAGTATTGCTTAACATACAGATGGAGTATTGCTTAACATACAGGAGTAGACGAAGCGTGCTCAGTGTACGAAGATGTCCTTTCAAAGGGGCTTCAATGGCACCAATGCACCAATAGATGTCCCTTCTGAAAGCTGCTTCAAAGCCTGCAATACCACTGCTGGTCTCTAGATGAAGTGTTAAGTGGAACATAGCAGCCACAATTGTTTTATGATTTCACCTTTGAACCATAAATTGTAGGTAAAGGGGTAGGATAGAGTTTAAAGTAGTAGTTTGAAATGGCAATGCTACAACTTCTGGAGATGGAGGCAGCATGTTCCGAGAGTTTTCAGAGCATAGTCAGTATTGTGGACGCATTAAACATTCACAGTACAGGTGTGGAATACAGCAATTTGGCCAACTTAAAACCAAAATATGCAGTGATGGGTAGGATACACTTTAAAAAAATTAAAAAATTGCAGACAGTGACACTAACTTGCGCTCATGGCCTGCTGTAGTCTAGGAAGACACTGTACAGTTTTGATCCATGGACGAGCTGCTTGTTAGGGTGTTTGAGAAGTGCGTTAACTCAAAAGGTTGTGAAGGTCACAAGACAGCCGGGCGCATTTGCTGCTTGTAGCTGTGGAAATACACCATGTTATATAATATGGATCCTCTGAAGTCACCAGTGTTAAGTTAAAGCATCCTGAAAAGCAAGTTACTCAAGCTCAGAACTGGAGAATTGGAGGTCTGGCTGCAGTGAGAGCATGCACGCAGATCCCTTGCAATTTGTTGGTGCATGCTGAGTGTACCGCAAGCTGGGCGGCTGGGGTGGGATAAACAGAGCTCTTTGACCTCCATCTTTGTACTCGTTGCACAGATGGGCAATAATAAATTACACCCCCATTACGACCTACTTGGAAACGGTTACTAGCCCTGTTACAATTGACATGTTTGAGCCTTCAGGAGTAGAGGTGGGCAAGCCAGCATATTAACATGGTGAACCGAGCCAAGGGTCTTGCTTGTCTCTTAGAGCTTGTGTACGAGTCAAGCTCTGGAAAAGCTTGCCATGTAAATCATACAACAAAGTACATAACGTCAAGTAGGATGAAGTCTTTTTTTAAAAAAAGTGTATTTCTTTAACAAGTGAAAGTTTTGATAATAATATGTCATATTGTAGTGCTGTACTGCGAAGTACTTATTAAAAGTGAGTTTTTAAACAAGAATGTAGAACCATTCTGCCCTGCCCCATGCTTGCGACAGTGTCATTAGTCAACTAGGAGACAAAACAGTTGTCACATGAACCCTGTATATGGCCCAGTTTCTTATAGACAGAGCAACATTATAGTCAGTGAAATTAAAAACAATCGGTTTTTGTGTAACTGGAATTATGAGCTTGCTTTCATATGCGATAGTGAAGAAACAGGAGGATTTGTAAAATGGAATATTTGCTGAAGATCACACAATTTGGTTAAGTTGGGAAGCCGGGATTTATGTAGCTGCTCTGATTTTATTAAGTACAAATCAGCCACTAAATGGGTATCTGTCACTCCTTTTTTACCTCAAACGTTAATTTGTTGTTTTTACTTCTGTGCATGAGGGTGGAGGGAGCGGGGCAGGCTGAAGCCACATGAAAGCTCGGCTTGTTATGAGCTCGAGGTTCCAGCACGACCTCGAGCTGAGCCAGCGCCAGGCTTCTTCATACTTGAGACTGTATCGAGTTTTCTCTAGTCAGGATTTAAGTGGAATCATTCTAACATCTCAGACCCGATTCACAAAGGCATTTGCTCAACTAGGTGCAATATAGTTGTGCTAATCACAGGCTTTTACAAAATTAAAATCCAATTCCTGATTCTAAGACTCAAAAGTGAATGATTTACTCACACAAAAAGTCTGCTAGCTTGTTGGAATGATTATTTGAACAACTGTGCTTTTTGGGTGAGATAGTGTGCATTTTAAAGTGGGCGTTTCTGTGAAAGAGAGTGAAAACTGTCAAATTTGCATTTTGGGCAGTATTTAGAATTTTTTCAGGTAGTTTTCTACTTATAACATCGTATTTGGTTTAATCCTGTTAAGAGTATGATGACATTTATTTTCAGGGTGTGTTTGAGGAATGGCCAGGCTTAAAATTCACGGGAATGTAGATAAGGGTTTTCTCTGAAGGACAAAATATTCCTGTGGAGAAAAAGAAAGTTACAAAGTGAAAATGCACTTTTTGTATGTGGAAATGAACACCTACATGTGGTGAAGTGTAAATGAATGTGTGCAATCCTGAAAATGAGTAAGGGTTGCAGCTTACTCCTAGAATTGTCTAAGGATTGAGTGGGATCTTTACACAGACATAGGTATTAGCCTACATGTGAAAATTACCAACTTTTGAAATGTTACTTCTGTGAATGTACTCTCAGGTTTTGCATCATTGAGTACATGCCAGGTGTGGTTAGTCTCTTCTGAGTAAATGAAATAAAATTAGGAGATAAATACTTTGGCACTAGACAGAGCGAGTGCCACCACGGTACAGGCCAGTTCAGTCATACTGTGCTCTTTGCATGCAGCTGATGTCTTTGATAACAGCTTTTAGGTCACTTTGTAGATTAGGATCTCCGTGACAAAAGCATGACCCCCTGAGCTACCCACATAAAATACTGTTCTGTGATATACAGAATACACGTTCTTTGCTACAGGCATGTGTTAAACCTCTGTGCTACTGGTGAGTCTAAAGTTACACGAGACACCTCTGATTTCTCTCCAGCAGGAACATGATTGATCACTATGTTATCTTTCACTTACCGACGGAGTCACTGAGTGCTGGGTAAATTCCTGCTGCTCAGCCTGGTCGCTGCAGCTGGGGTCTGTGGGGTCACTCACTGCAGACAGGTGCTCTGACAGCGTGATGTGCTGGAGACAGGAGTCAGTTACCATTCTGGTGAGGGTCGGCTGGCACAGTGACACAGATGTTTCTGACCCATCTGCAGGTGCAGATTGTGGTTAGGGTGAGAGGGCATGGTGTGGCACGCTGTGTTCAGAGCTGTGCCCCACATCTTTAGAGACACGGCGCCCGTTGTCAGTGTCACCGTGACTGGCACAGCCACCAGCGAAATATAGCACTAACACAACTGTGGCATTAAGAGAAGGTGGGAGGGAGGAATGCTATAGTATAATCTAAGCAGCTATGGCTGCAAAGCTGAACACAGGCAGACAGTAAGAGAGCAGGAAACCAAGAACAAAATATTCTCCCAAAGAACTGATGAAGAACCATAGTGTAATGAGACAGTACTTAGTCCCTACTGCCTGGGATGAATTGAAGAGAAAAAGGAGGGACAAAGAGGCAGGACTGACCACTAGCAATCAAGAGTTTTTAAAGGACAGCGAAACAAACAAATAAGTGGGGGCAAGCGTAGTTTGCCGGTTCTCCTGTATGCAGACCATGCTGTCCTCATGGCGAGGACAGCCAGGGGCTTACAGCTCTTGTTGAACTCTTTTGTACATTTTATGGAGGACCTGGATCTATTGGTCAACCAGAGCAAATCGTATGTAATGCAGGTGGGACCTCCTACAGCTAAGCATTACACATTCAAGGTAGGAACCATACCAATTCCTAAGACCAATGTCTTTTCATATATAGGAGTTGTATTTGATGAAGCGTTGGGTTGGGGCCCCTTGATCAGCCGCAAGAAAGGGGACCGGGCCAGAGTGACCTCTGCTGTTTTTAATTTCCCCTCGAGATTGGGCGGTAAACCAATGGGGGCTTTACTGCAGATTTATAGAGCCAAATGTCTCTCGAAGGTCATTTACGGGAGTGAGATTATGGCGTTACATTGGGCAGGGTGCACTGCAAATTGCTGAAAACATTTTTTTGAGACGTTATTATCTGTCCCGCAGTGTATCCCGTCGTACACAGTGCATAAAGAACTGGGAATAGCCTTCCTCTCAGACGAGCTGGCCTATCACCCCCTAGCTTTGTGGATGAAGACATGAATCAAGAAAGAAAACTCCCTTAGTAAGGATATTCTAAGGGATTGTCTTTCTTTAGACAATGTGAACCGCATTGGATGGATAAAACACGTCAGAACATGGCTTAGCACTTTAGGTAGGGTAGACCTATTTGACAACCCGCAAACAATCTGTAGGAGGGACTTAACCTAGCTGAAAGAGTGTTTTTTTAAAAGGTGCAGCGGGGAATGAGAGGCAGTAGAGTTGAGAAAGCCAAGTGTGCGTAGGTACATCATGTTGAAAACTGTGTCAACCACTGAACCATATTTCCTATGAGTCAAAAGCAACCACAATCGTTTTTTATTGACTAGATTTCGGCTTGACCTGTTCCACTATCTTTTGGCTCAACCTCATGGTGCACATAGAGGCCAGTGTCTCATACCCTGTGGCTGCGACGGACAGTCTCCACAGGATATGATGCACTTTTTAATGTTTTGCAGCTTTTATGAGGTTCCTAGAAGGTCTTTTATTGTTCTTATTCTTAAGAAAGTTTGTTTTAAGCAGGTCAGACCAGCTTTTATTTTTTTTAAATTGCTTTCTTGTGACTCAGTATTGTATACGCTTAGTTTTTTAAGAGCTGCAATCAGGCTCAGGTCCAGATGTGACTAAATTTGTTGGTGTGGCCTTTCCTTTTAGCTTTGTAATCATGTGATTTTATTGATCATACTGCTTTATTCCTTGTACTTTGCTGGAATTTTTACTGATGTTTTTTCTGATCTAGTGACTTTTATGGTTTTACTGAAAATGATGACGAAAGGACAGCGAAACAAACAAATCAAAAGCAGGGGGATGGCTTTCCGCCCACAAGAGAAGTTACAACAGGTCTCGAATGCTCAACCTAAAAATGGGGAAAGACTAGAAGAAAGCTGAAGGGACCAAAGGAGGGCCTTTGGGGGATACTTCCAGTAGGAAAGAGAATAAGCAGCATGAGTTAATCCCCATTATGTACCCTAAAAAAATGTCATTAAGTTTCAAATATTGCTTTCTATTTCTCTTTTTATACTATATACAATTATATTAAATGTAACCATGGCAATTGGCAGTGCACGTCATTCAACTGGGAGGGTACAAGTCTCATGAACAAAAACATATTTAGTGATTCCCACATCTGGAAAACACACATCTGACTCCCACATCTGGAAATAAGGCATTGACAAAGGAAATATATCAATAAAACTCTTGTCAGGAGACGCAAAATGGATGCGATCTTGTTGCCCCCATGAACCCCAAATTCTAAACCAATTGTTGACACAGCCTCTGCTGTAGTAGCTATCTCTCAGGACATACAGTGGTCCTTTTCACTCAAGTTCCATTACTACTATGTCCTTTATAGCAATGACAATGACCAACCTAGGAATGTTTCCTCATACCTGGTTAGTTCTGAATTGCTACTAGGTCCCAACAAAGCTAATCATTTCCCGACAGAGATAGGATGACAAATCATTTCCTCCTTATAAAAAGTGTGCACCCTCTGAGCAGCTCAAAACAATATGTTCAGGTTGAGGTTTCCATTTTGTTCCAAGCATCGGTGGGGCAGATTAGACACACTCCATACCATGTTCAACAATGTAATCTTTGTGTAGTGTAACCAGCACGAATATTAAACCTGCACCAAACTGAAGTTTGTTTAAATGACCATCTGCCTTGGTCATATGATTGCTTCGGTCCAGTCTGCATCTTCCAGGGCCCCCAAACCCCTTTCACAATTTCTCAGCCAATCAATGTTTATTTCGTTAATACATACCCATTAAAACAATGTGACATTATTATACAACCTGGAGATTTAGAAGTATGGTCTGTAATGCTTGATGTGCTGATATTGGGAGGTGGAAAGGGATGCCAGTGGGAAAATGATATTATCCTTGAATGATTTTCACTGAGAGCTGCGGATGACATATAAGAGTATTGCTCTGGTCCTATTTCTTGTTTCTCTCTATGCCACATGTACCATGGTTCTCTGCTTAAATATATAAATAACGTTTAAAAAAAAAAATATTAAACAATCTAAAAAATATAGAGAGTAATACCTATATATAATTCACATCACCCATTACAATTTACTAAACTAAGCAAATCCATAGCACACTATGTCCAGTGGATTACAAACTGTAGGTTTCAAAAACTAGCAATCATAACTGCAAAATTCAAAAACTATCATAAAAACAGCGAAATGCAAAAATCCATATTCTTAACAAATAGACCATTACATATAATTCATTTAGCAATTGATAAGTAATCTAACCTACTTTTCAAGGCAGAAAGAATTAAGTGAATTATGGCAGAATATGAGAGACCTAAGGTGTCTGATTTGAGAATACGATGGACGTTCTGGTCATTTCTAAATCTATGTTCCTCAGGAGTAGACAAGCCACTTTGATTTAGGTTTGCAGTAAATTGGGCAAAACAATAGGATATAAATCTGGAATTCTTCAGTAGAATTAGAAGTAGTGTTTTTTTAAAGAGGTACTACTTCAGCTCTTTCTTAAATCAGAGCAGCACTGGGGTGGTCTTAATGAATACGGGAATGTGTTTCCAGAGACTGAGGGGTTTATTTATGAGAGCCCTGAGTCCCTTTTGCACCACGTAAAGTGGTACATGTGTGACGCAGGGCTCTCATAAAAATTCATAAAGCCACGCAAAGCCACCCCGCATAACTTTGAGTGGCCTTATAAATCATGAGTAAGGTGACGCAGCGCAAATCGCTGGGTTGCCTTACTCTGCGCCTGGTAGGCGTTCCATGGGTGTTGCGGTGGGTTTTCCCACGCCACACCCATGGAATTTAACGTTGCCCCAGATTTACAAAGTGATGTAAACCTGGGAAAGCGTCAAATCTGTACGCCTCCCGAGGTGAGGCGTAACAAGGAGAAATATGTTTATTTCTCCTCGTTTTTTCATCTTTCCATAAGTGCTGCAGTTTGCAACACACTTAGAAAGGGGAAAACGCCTCGTAGGATTGTTGTTGTGCAGAAAGGTGCCCCTTCCTGAACAAAAACACCCCTGCCTACAATGGAGGCACCCTTGCACCATGGTGCATGGGTGCTTACGTTGGCACTAGGCTGCCAAAACGGCGCCAGCGCATGCAAAAAGCTCAGGAATGCACCATATTGCTTAAACACAGTGAATTCCTGCCCTTTCACTTTGGCATAGGGCAGCTCAGCAAGGCACCAACATGCCATAAATGAGGCCCTGAGTGCATAGAAAGATACTGTTCTGAAGCATGATCTGCAATGTCCCTTCAACTTTATTGAAAACCTTAGGGATCTTAAATGAAGTGTTGGGAAATCTCAGCAGGAAGATCATCCTAAATAGAATGATCCTGTCAGGAAGCCACAGACGTAGATCTGTTCCATGCCTCTCATCCTCCTAAAAAATGGCCACCAACCATTCTAGGTTTATATAGTGTACCATATAGCTTATCATCTCCAGGCCTAGACATAGAAAACAATCATTCTCCACCCTTGATTGGTATATCCTGGATATCATTCAATCACATTGCTTTACACTGAATAAAACTGATATTAGCTAGTTTATTTTAAAACCAGAGCGTCTTCTGAACTCCCTAACCAGCTCAACATCCTAGGCATTGACCACTGTTAGTGCCCTAAGTATACCAGCATATTGTCTGCTGTGAGAAAACAGGCTTTTTGCATGGTTTTTCCCATCTTTTGCCCCATTTTGAACTACTAACTGCAGGTTTTCGACTTTGTGAGTGCACTGAGGCCTGCTGTCCAGACCTCAGTGACAGAGTTCTTTCCTTTTCAAAATGGTATGTTAAATTGGGTGTCCCGAATTGGCATGTGCTGACTTACTTATAAGCCCCTAGTATATGGTACCCAGGTACACAGTGCATGTAAGCCTGGCTGTCCACACAAGAGCAGCACCACTGGTTGTGCCACTCTGTGCGTGAAATGTGAAAACACAACTTTCAGCTGCCATTGCAGCTTTGACACTAGTGGTAGTGGCAAAGTTGAGAGTGCAGTGTATTCTGCACACTCAACTTTGCCACTACCACTAGTGTCAAAGTGCACAAGTCCCTTAACTGCATATGTAAGTCTCCTCTAAGGCAGGCCTATGAAGCCCTATGGCAAGGAGCTGTAATTGTTAAGATAGACATTTATTTTGGATATGTATGTACACCAAAACCCTAAACTGTTGGTGTTTGCTGAAGACAGTTAAGTAGCCTTATAAGGTAATTTCTGGGTTAATGGTTGGCATTCCAATGCGTCTAACTCCTGACAGAGCCTACCTAACCATGTCATGTAAAGTATCAAACTAAACGGGACATTAAATGCGACTCCATCATGCGTCAACATTTATGGCAAATTTAATGCTGGCAACTTTTGCAAAAGTTGCCACTCTTTGGTGCAGCTGGTCCAGTGACTTTGCAGAGGCACTGGGATTGAGGCATGGTTCTGCCTGCCTGGGGAGACATGTGAATGACTTCCAGGCCAGGAACAAAGACTGTTGCCGCGCTGTATTTGTGACACCCTTCCCACAGGATGGGCTGCAAAGGGTGTTAGACCAAAAGGCAGGCATCAAAGCTGATGCCGCCTTTGAAGGGCCACTGCAACAACACTCCCGCACAGGAAGCCTTTAGCTTTTCCTAGACGAGGCTGAGCCAGGGACAAAGAAGGGAAAAGCAGTTTCAGAACTGGTTTTCCATGGGCTTGCAGCCCATGGTAGCCACACTCCCAGGAGTGGGCTACCAAGGTCCTTACACTCAAGGAAGACTCCAGCCATGTTGTTTGTGGCATTCAAGATGCACTCTGGGATAGCCAGATGCCAAACATCACTGGAACTGTGTCACCAGGAGAGAACCTACTAGCCCATTGACTAGTGACTGCGTTGTCCTCTTGCGGCACTGTACGGGGATATAGTGAGCACCCCTGTCACCTGAGACTTCAGTACTCACTGGACTTGTAAGAAGGATGAGAAGACCACTTTGCACCTTTGGAAGCGCACAAAGAGAGGCTGCGAAGCCAGAGCAACTACACCTGCTGCACTTTGGGCTAGCAGAGTTTGGGCGCTGTTCTGCGCGCCTGGCTTGGCAAAAAGTTGATTCCCATCCCCAGTCCGAAGTACTGACTCCAAGGGTCAGTTGGCTGACCTGCCAGACCGGCACTGGGGACATTAAAGCTGAATGAGTCCAAGTCACATCTCTGGTAGCCACCGCAGAAGTTTTGCTGATACTGTACACCATGCATCCCAAAGGACAATTTGGAAATAGCCAAATAGTACACCTGTATCTGCTGGGCCCGTGAGTGTTGGTTGTAACCGGGTTCATCACCCAAGGCGGAACCCAGCATCCACCAAAGATTTGCACTGTGACTGCTGTGTTGCAAAAGCGCAAGGTCTGCATCGGCAGCCCTTGGAATCCTGGATATAGGACTTTGTCAGACACCAAGATCTGTGGACAGAGTCACCCCCACTCACCTGTGGACCAAGTACTCGACCGGAATTCACCCCCGTGGACCGCATAGCATCAGGAGCATCCTTGAGCATCTTTAAGCCTGCATCTATCAGCATCAGGACCACTCTATTGACTTCTATAGCGGTTGTCCTGTAAAGTCTGGAACTCGCTGATGGCCAGGTAAATGTCCAGTATCCTTTCTGGCCCCCTAGACCTTGTCCCTGCTGGATATGGTCACCGAAGTCAGGCTGGAACATTCACACTAACTTTTCAAAAGTTTTTAAACATAGTCTTTGCCAGTGCTTGTTTACGGTTGCATTCATAAAAGTATGCTCTATTTTTATAAATTGATGTGTCTCTTTCTTGTTTGGTGATTTTCTTATTCTGTTGTTTGGTGCTGTTAAATGCTTTACACATTGTTTCTTTGCTAAGTCTTGCTGCTCTGTGCCATAGCTACCAAAGGGTTGAGCTAAAGGTTAAGTAAATAACTTTGACTGGACCCAAGACAGTATCTGTGAGTTTACTCCACGATAAAGCCACAGCCATATCATATAGTACACCCAGATCCTAACATCTGCATAGAGAGAGAGGCGATCCTAAGCCCACTCAGCCACTCAGTTCCTTTTAGAACCAGATCCATGTGGCTTCAAACCATCAAATATTCCAGGAACATTGCAAGTAGAGACAGGGACGCCTTTGTCTAGTTTTGCTCACAAGTGGAATTACTTGTGAAATGCAACTGTTAACCCTTACCTTGGTGGTGAGCTTTGTGTACTAGAGCTTTTTTCCAACCCATGAAGAAAGGCCTAAATTAATCTTTTTGTTAAATCTTCAAATCAAGAGTTCCATTGCAGGTAATTAAAAGCCTTTTAAGGATTCTAGAGCTAGGATGGTGAGCAGACACCTGGATATTAACTGGAAGTTCTATAATCAGCTAGCTCCAACATATACTAAGAACCTTCTGTAGTTTTCATCTACAGGATCATTTCACCATAAAGTCCAGTCAGTCGGTGTGTACTTTAAGAGCAATTTAGCTTCTAATTAAACAGAGGGATGGTCCTGTGTCAGGGGCAACATTCTTTAGGTTTCCTTACTTTAAAGATTACTGCAATCATGGGTGACTCGTGACTCCCGCTACACCAATGCTCTGAATTCAAACTTCTCACACCCACATTCAAGGCACTACACAACTCAGGCTCCACCTACCTGAACATTTGCATCTCCTTCCACCAACCACCCAGACACCTCCGCTGCGCAGGAGTCCTACTCGCACACATCCAGATCAGGAGAACGGGCGTTCTCTTACATTACTGCTAAAGCATGGAACAACCTCCCACTCCACGACAGAGCCTCTTCCTCTCTTCCTGAATTCCGCAAGAAGCTAATATTGGGCTTTTCAATTAACCAACCTACCACAGGAAGGATTAGACACACACACCTGCTCAGCATCAGGAAAACCTCGTGGGTGATAATGCGCTTTACAAATGAACAGATCAATGACAATCTCTATTAATTCCTGTAGGAGACATGCAATTTCTCTGCCATTTTGAAACATGCCCATTACTGTACACACTTTTTCACAAATTCCACCCAGAAGTCACTTGTGTCAAGCATTTTGTATTGTTTGATCCATTCAGCTTTCTCATTTACTTCCTGAATAGTGATCACTGTTTGTAATTTTTTCCTGACTTTTGGTGGCTGTGTGTGTTGAATATGGTCCTTGAGGAATTCATCCATTAGAGTAGGAGTTTCTAGCAGTAGCAAGCCAGTACCCTGGAACTAGCTCCCTAAAGTGCAACCCAGCTCAGTACTTAATACAGAGGCTCTACTTTAGTCATATTGAAGAAGGTCACTTCGTAAGAAAATGGTGTGCAAAAAAATGATGAACTGTGATGTGGCCCAAGCAATTACCAGTGGCTGAGATGAATTCAAACATTCCATTCATCACTTTCTAGTATACTTCAGTGTGACGCCCTAAGAGGGATGAGTATGCCCAGAAGTGCATCCTGTGCACACTGTGCCACTGGAACAAAGATACACTGGGCAGATAAGCTGTATTTAAGGCCAAATCGGTCCTGGGTTACCTGTGTTCTGGTTCAGGGAGGGCCTGATTTTGCAGTTAAGGCTGAATTGTTCCCATTGGAGCAGACTGATTTGCATTTGGCAGAATTCAAACGCAGGCAGCATGGTGTGCAAAATATCAATAGCCTGGAATGCGGCCCATGTAATTACCAGTGGCTGAGATTTATTCAAGCATTCCGTCCATCACCTTTTTGTATATTTCTGTATAACGCCCTAAGTAGATCGGGTATGCCCAGATGTGGGATCCTGTACACATTGTGCCACTGGAACCAAACTATACCCAGCTGATGAGCCCTAATACGGATAAAACTGGCCTGGGTTGCTTGTGTTCCAGTTCAAGAAGGACCTGGCGTGGTGGTTTCAGCAGTACTGTTCCCATTGGAGCATGGTTGAGACTGAATTACATATGTTCGGATCCCAACTGAGGTGGCATGGTGGGCTAAAAAATTATGGACTGGGATGCGGCCCGGGTAATTATGAGTGGCTGGGATTAATTCAAGCATTCCATCCATCACTTTTTTGTATACTTCAGTCCATATTCTTTAGGCATAAAAACTATTGCCACCCCTGTGCTAAGAAAGTAGAAGGATGTAGAAAACCTTTGTAATGTTCTCATCCAAATATCTCTTTAGTTCTATAAACTCTTACACCGTTAGAGCGTGTCTCTATCAATGATGGCTTTTAGCTCCAGGTATTATATCCATGGGGCAATGATATTTACGATGAAGTGGAAATTACTCTATCCCTTCTCCATGAAGATATGAGAATTTTCCTGGCAATGCTTTGTAAATACCATACGACTAACATCTGCTGTCAGAAACATTGTACTTTTGAAGCCTTGAGTCAAGGACATTCTCTGGATGGGATCACAGTGTTCAATGAATGAGGTTTCTGACTGCCCAGATGGGTCCAAAAACACTAGTGGGGCCCCTGATTTCTCATTACAGGAAAGTATTACATCTGTCAAAAAGTTTGAATGTTATGTAGTAGACTTGTATTCTCATAGTTTAATTGATCTGCTTATCTCATTCATGATGGTGCAGTGCTGCATTTCTCATCTATTTAGGAAATTTACAAAACACAATGTGATTATTTGTAAAATATACACAAATCATCTCATTCAATAGAAGTTAAATAGCTGCTGGCATTTCCTATTTTTATTTGGTCTTCAGAAGTTGTGGTAGACATGGACGCCTCATGATATGTGGAGTCGATGAAATCCTGCACCAATCATACCTTCTCGCATTACATCTGTTTTTTTGCTGATGAATCATCTGAAGCATAAGAATGATCAGGGCAGCACAGAAGGAAAGGTTATTCACTGCCATGCACAAGGTGTCCCTTAACTTCCCTCAGATCCCTTGATAAAATAGAGCAGCTACTGATTCAGCAGTCTAAGACACCTAGAACACTAGCTGTTGATAGTGGAGCATATCTTCTGAGGCTGAGTGAATAGCTTATGCTAAGTATTTTTCCATGTACAGCTGTAACCACTGCCAGGATCGTATAATTGCCATTAAGCTATGAGTTTGTTTGGGGGCGTGACTTAGCCGGCTGCAAGATGGCGCACTCTGAGTGGGCTCTGCCGGCCACGCTCATAATCCGGCACGATCCTGCGGACTGGCGTGGGCCTGACGACCCACGCACAGTGATTCGGGCTCCCAGCACCCTAGGGCACAAGCTGACCGTTTCGCCTGCGAGCCACGACACTGCAGTGAGGAGATCAGCCGCCCGACGCGTGGTTGGGCCTGCGCTTGATCGAGGGGCTGTCCCGACAGTGAAGCTGTGGCGGTGAGGCAACGCGACCTCGGAGAGCGCCTGCTGGACGAGCACTGCTCTGCCTGAGCCCTGAACCGCCTTCCTTGAACCTACGGAAACGGCGCCTCCAGTTGCAGACACCAAGTGAGTGAGGCAATTGCTGTGGGTGGCAGTTTGTGGTGGAGCGGGGGCACAGGTGTCGCACTGCGGGGCTCGGGCGGCGTGGTGTTGCGGCGGGGGCTCCGATCTCCTTGCGGTGGCTTGGGGCCTTCCTCCGTGTGCTCTGGGCCCTGCGACAGGGGCGCCGTGCCCCCCTCGTCTCTCCGCTGCGGATTGTCCCCAGGTGCGGTCTGCCCACGCTGCCCACTCCACGAGGCCTGCAGGTGCGGGTGTGAGAAGTGACCGGCGCGGGGCACCGAGTCGGCCGCTGGTGTACACGTGGCTGCTGGACCCGGGTCGGTCGCACACCAAGAGGGGCACCCCCGCACCTTGCTGAGCGCTCAGGGCCCTTTCTCCCCTGCATATCTTCCTGCGCGGGGGGCCCCCTGCTTGTGGGCTCTCGTGCATCAGCCATCTACTGCGGGGAAGGCCTCAGCTGTGCCTCTGGTGCGCTCATCACTGCACGGCCGGGGACCGGCATCAGGGGCACTTCGAGGACCATATTCCCCCGCCGGCACCACCTGTACCCACTTTCTGATTACCTCGCCAAGGGCGGCGGACTACGAACTGGTACACCCACGAGGAGATTGACCTGCCGCTTTGCCTGCCGCGCGGTGTCCGCCATTTCTGCTGCTGGCGCCACTTCGATCGCTGCAGACTCGAACTGCGCATTTGTAATCTTACTGCCTACTGCCTTGGGCTCTCCCTCGCCTGCACGCCTCTGGCGCAGCCTCATCGACATGTGGCGAGCCCCCCCCTGCCGGGTTCGTGGGCACAATGGGCAAGGTGGATGCCAAACAATCTAAGCTTGCCTTTGACCAGCGCAGGCAGACTAGGCAGGAGGAACCGACACTGGGGACGGGCGAGCTTGCATCCCAGACTGAACCTGGCACAACGCGGGAAGACGATCTAAAGGCGATGCTGCTGGATGTCAAGGCCAGCATTGGCGGTATCGCAGCTAAGCTTGACCAACTGTCCGCCAGCCTCGACTGCGTTAAGACCAGGGTGGACACACACGACTCGCAGATTGCGCAATTGGAGGCAACGGTATCGGATGTGGAGGACACAATGACCGACGATAAACAAAAGCTGCTCCAAACGGACAGAGTGCTGGAACTCATTAAAGCCAAAAATGAGGATTTGGAGGCACGCTCACGTAGGAGCAACCTCCGCATCACGGGTGTACCTGGGTCCTCCAACATCTCAAAAATGGAAGAATTCGTAGAGGAACTACTGCGTGACCTCTTTGGTGAGGTCCTTTCATCGGTCTTTATTGTGGAGAGAGCGCACCGCTCCTTGGGACCGCGGCCTTCCCTGGGCGCGCCGGCGCGCCCGATAATCGCCAAGCTCCTAAACTACCGCGATTGCGACGCGGTTCTGCGCGCCGCTCACGACAAAGGTGAGGTGCGGCATCAGGGGAACACGTTGGCCTTTTACCCAGACTTCACGCTGGCGGTGCAGGCTGCCCGGCGGGAGTTCCTCCCGGCTAAGAGGCTCCTTCAGAAGCACGATGTCTCATACTCCTTGGCTTACCTTGCCAAGCTGAGAATCAAAATGGGGGCGCAGACACAAATCTTCAACGACCCGAAGGCCGCTTTGGCATTTGCCAAAAAACTGGAGAAACGACAGCGTCCTACACCGAGCAACTCACAGCAAGCTGAGGGCGGAGGAATAAGTGACAATGACTAATGGGACTCCCAGTGTTGTCCGTGTTACTCTCTCTGTGGGGCAAGTTGCCCTAACTGCTCACTGCTTAATCACATCTCTTTTTGGGGCGAGTTGCCTAAGTTCTCTCTAAGGTTTGTTTTATCAATGCCCGCCTACCTGGGCGGCCTGGCCCCCCATCTCCATAAATGTACACTACAGTGACAATGATTGACTAACGCTTGGGGCGCAACTCATTGCTTTGATACCACTCTGCATTCTGGTTATAGGGCCTGTTGTAGTGACTTTGTTTTAAGCTCGCAGCTGATTCCCTTTTGGGGCTGGTTGCCTCTTTGTTTCTTAATGCTTTGGTTTATAACTGTCCGATCACCACTGTGGCTTGGCCACCCTGTCCAAATGGCAGGGGTGTATGTCAGGTAGAACCATGCCCCCTTGGGATAATTCCCTTCCTCATTTGCATTGCTACCTTTCCAAGTTGGGGGTCCCTGGGAGGGGTGGGTTTGGATGCTCAACCTAATTGGGGGGTTGGAGTGGGTGGTGGGGGGGGAAGTCCCCTTCGGGGTTGATGCCTCCCACAAGGGGCTTGCTCCTTTCACGGTTTTGTTTTGTTCTTGACATGCTGTTGCGGTATGTAGTTTTTAACACACTGTTCAACACGACACTTGCTGCAGTCACCCTCACGTTAATCCCTGCGCAATCCGCTACTCAACTTCTCCACGATATCACATGACAGACAGCACATTCTGGACCTGGAACATCAGAGGCCTAAACGACCTTCGCAAGGCACGCCTCATGCACGCACAACTTATCAGACATCAGGTGGATATTTGTTTCCTCCAGGAGACTCACCTCCTCCCCGCTACTGCTTCCCGGCTGCACTCACGGCACTGGGGCGAATCGCACTCCTCCTTCTATTCCAATTACTCCCGTGGCGTTTCTATTCTATTCAGGAAAGGTCTCCCCTGGCACAACACTCACTCCATCATTGACTCCGAGGGTCGATATGTTCTCCTTGCTGGTACTCTCTTCAATCAGCCCCTAATCCTACCGGCAATATACGGCCCCAATTCGGATGACCCCGATTTTTTTACACACGTTTGGCAGCTCATTTCTTCCCTGGGACCCCGCGCTCTGATCTGGGGAGGCGATTTTAATGTAGCTCCGGCGCAAGCGCTAGACCGCTCTGGAGCTCGCGCCCAACACCCTCAGGCCACTTCCCTCCTTCATTCCATTATGTCCGATAACTGCCTGCTGGATGCGTGGCGCCACGCGCATCCTGATAGACGCGAAGGGACCTGTGTCACTGGCTCGCGAGGCTCATGGTCTCGCCTCGACCTTTGGATCACTACCCGAGACGTCGCCTCCTCGACCACATCCGTGGATCACATGGCTCGTACCTCTCCAATCATACCCCTGTGCGCCTGCGACTCCCGCTCACATTGCACCGCATGTTTGCGTGGCGATTGCCCCCCAATGCCCTCCGTGACGCTGTTTTCCGTGATGAAATTTGCGCCGCCATAATTGCCTACTTTGAACACAATGTTGGCTCGGTGGAGTCTCCTTCAACCCTCTGGGAGGGTTTCAAGGTTGTGATCGCCAAGCAGTCTGGAGTGTTGAGATCCATCCGAGGTACCCTTGAACATCTGGAGAACGAGATTAAAACCTTGGATCTCCTGCAGTCCCAAGACCCCAGCCCTGTCGCCCTTGCACTGATCAGAGAAAAAAATTCCGACTTCCACGAGGAGGCAGATAGGGAGATCGCATTTTTGGGGCGAGAGGCGCGCGCCCATCGGTATGGCGAGGGTGATCGCCCCGGCAAAACTCTCGCCAACCTTCTCAAGCAGCCGCATGCTTCCTCCTATATTACGGCCCTACAGGACGGGGCATCTGGCAGAACGACATCCCCTACAGAAGTTATCGCTAGAATCTCAACCTTTTACTCCCAGTTATACACTGCCGGCGAGGCGGCCTCGCTGCGAGGTTTTGGATCAATATTTTCACACCATCGAACTCCTTTGGCTCAGCAACAGTCATCGGGACTACCTTGATGAACCACTCACTCATGAGGAGATCTCCACTGTTATCGCAGGGCTTCCAGGTGATAAGGCTCCTGGATCAGATGGCCTTACTCCTGCATTCTACAAACAGTATGCGCCTCTCCTTGTCCCGCACTTATCCGCCATGTATAATGACTCTCTCGAACGCAGAAGTTTTCCCCCATCTCTTCGCGAAGCCTTGCTCACCCTTCTTTTGAAGCCCGATAAATCCCCCGAGTGCTGTGATTCCTATCGCCCTCTGTCCCTCATCAACACTGACAATAAAATATATGCCAAACTTCTGGCCACCCACCTTCTCCCACTCATGTCGCTAATCGCCCACCCGGATCTATCCGGTTTTATTCCGGGTCGAGCCACCTCCCACAACCTTCGGACCATCTTCTCAGTTCTCCACCAGATTAATCCCTCTCTCCCAGCTGTGGCTGCACTATTGGACACCACCAAAGCCTTTGACACTCTTGAGTGGCCCTTCCTCTTCTACCTCCTCCCTCACTTGGGTTTCAGCCCAGATTTCGTACGCAAGATACGACTACTATACATGCTCCCCACGGCTCGCATCAGAATAAACGGGCAGGTCACGGACCCCATTTCCATCTCGAGTGGCACCAGGCAGGGGTGCCCCCTCTCCCCCATGCTCTTTGCCATCGCCATGGAGCCCCTGGCGGCCCGTCTGCGCCAACACCACACCCAACGGGGCAATGGCTTCTCGGCCCGTGCCCTCGTCACTTCCATGTATGCGGATGATGTCACGATTTACGTCCGAAATCCTCAAGAAAATCTTGCGCCCATGACAAGAGAGGTGGTGCGGTTCGGATGTTTGTCCGGAGTCCAAGTCAATTGGAGTAAGTCGGTCCTCTTTCCCCTCACAGACGCTACAAAGCCCTTCACCCCAGATTACCCTTTTGTTTGGGCGTCGGGCCCAACTAGATATCTCGGCGTCTGGCTGAGCAGGGACGTGGACGAACTCTGGACATCTAATTTTGGCCGGGCGATGGACTGGCTGGAGAATAAAATCCGCTTGTGGCAAAAACTCTCTTTATCGTTAGCCGGGCGCATTGCCATTGCTAAGATGGTGGTGCTCCCAAAATTTTTGTACCTCTTTTTAAACATCCCCATCCCTCTCATGTCGCATTTCTTCCGCAAATTATGCTCCAGAATTATTACTCTGGTCTGGGCAGGGCGACAACCTAGAATTGCTTATGACATTCTTACACTACCCTTGGTCCGTGGCGGTATGGGTGCCCCAGATTTTAAGCGCTGCGCGCTGTGCTCCCAAGCCACCTTCCTCCACTTTTGGCTCCATCCCACGCGTTTTCAACCCCATGTGGCGGTTGAGGCGGACCTTGCTGCCCCATGGCCACTTCAGACCGCACTATTTCTCCCACCTAAGCCCCCACGTGGTGAGATTGACACGGTTGAATGCCTGCGTTGGGCCTGGGATGGGCTGCGTAAATACACAGGTGCCGACACACTGTATGCTCCCTCCATGCACCTTGCCAGCAATCCAGCATTCCCCCCGTTGCAGACAGCAGGCATGGCCCCGCCGCGCAGCACTCCTAGGACTCAACACTATAGCGGACATCTACTCTGATAATAAGTTTTTCACCATACACGAAAATGCTGCGCCAATGGATAATTTATTGTACTATCAGATTAGAGCGACTTGCAGAGATGTTAATCCCGCGTTCCCCCGGACTCCCCAAGCCATTGCCGCCCTTGAACTCGTCCATTCTTCTAGCTCCCCGTGTAAGCTGGTCACCAGACTGTATGCTCTTACTCTGGCCGCCTCTTCCACTAGTGCTGAGGGCGCCCGCAATGCGTGGAGTATAGACTTAGATAGAGACCTTCCTCTGGAACATTGGCTCTACTGCTGCAACCAGACCAAGCGCCTCTCCCCCAACTATCGCCTGCGGCTCATACATTTTAAATACTTGCACAGACTTTACCGCTCTCCTGTGTCCCTACACAAGATGGGCCTACTCGTAAACGACAGATGTGCACGCTGCTCTGCTCCCGGCGCAGACTTTGCCCACTTGGCCTGGTTGTGCCCTAGGGTTTCCGCCTTCTGCCTTATGCGCAGCCATTAGCGACATTACACTTGAACGCACTACTCCCGATCCTCTGGTATGCCTCCTGGGTTACGTCCGACATATATCAGACGCCAACCGCAAACTCACTGCGATGCTTCTAGTGCTTGATAAGCGCAGGGTGTCCATCTACTGGGGGCGCAGACCGGCTCCCATGGTCAAAAACTGGTTGGATGACGCGGTCCATTGCCAGACACTGCTAGGTGAATTTTGGAATTTGATGCCGGCAGCCAGCAGACCCCCAGATATATGGGCCCCTCTCATCTCCTATCTGCAACGTTTAGCTACCCCAGATGACCCACCAACGGACTCCCCCATCACCGATACTCAAACCACCGGAGACAATGCCGCAGGTGACATCCCCTCATTAAGTCGACCTACTCCTACCTCCCCGAATGTGCCCTAATTACCACTCTTCACGATAAGGACGTGTGTTGTGTTCCTTTAGGCCCGTTAACATTCTCCAATGTGAACTGTATATGTAAGTGTAAGGGTGACTGCATTACTGCTGCAATGACAACTTGTAACGTGTTGTGATTTCTTTTTCAATAAAGGTATTTGAAAAAAAAAATGAAAAAAAAAGCCATGGCTTTGTTTTGGGGGGTTTATTATACCTGCTTGGCTGGTGACATTTTTTTTATACAAAAGAATATGTGGTACATGGGCAGGACTCAGAGTTAGCACTTCCATTCTTTTCCATTGCCATACATTGAAAATGAAAAGTCACTGGTGAGACTTTGAGGAAACTTGATTTCAAAGCTGACAATATTAAACAAGCATTTGCAATGCAATCGGTCTCGCCTTTGGGACCTTATATGTATTTCGCTATGCAGCACATTAGCCTGGGTGCTGAAACATTTACTGTTCTTTAACATGGAGGGAAATTGAATGAAGCACTAAACTGCGTGACACGCCAGGTATGGGAACACATGGAGAGAAATATTGCCTTTCAGCGGGAAATGGTATAGTCCAAAGCTCTGTTTTTAATATAAAATCAGGGCCTTCGGTGGTCATATCACTGAAAATACAAGATTTGAAAAAAATATTATTGTCCACGGGTGCTCGTGGAAGACAATTTCTATGGACTGGAATCTAGAGAATGCTAAAGAGATTCTGGTATTTTATCGACATCTGCTGGTCGTTTTCTATCAAGAAAGTTAAATAGAGGCAGTTACCAGAAAATTTAAAAAAATAAAGTCCCTCAGCAGAAAGCAATTCTGGTATTTTACTGACCTCTGCTGGTTGTTTTCTATCAAGACAGTTAAATAGAGGCAGTTGAACAGAAAAAAAGTCCCTAAGCGGAAGCAGACAAGTCCTAGGGCTGATCTCCAGAGCCCACAAAGTACATACACATATAAGTATATAGTAAGTATATACTAAAGTATATACAAGAGGTTTCGAATGCTCGACCTAAAAAGGAAGATGTCTTTAAATTGTGCAGACCCAGGGTCTGGCAAGTTGTAATACTTTTGAAAAATGTATTTATATAATTAAAATGAATTTGTCATGTAATTATTTTAAAACAAATATGTGTTTTAAATTACAAATAATGAAATACTAATATAACTATTTTTACATTAAAAGTATTTAATTCCTTTTAATTTGTAATAAAGTAACATATATTTGGGGTTGAACTTACTCTTCTACATCCAGACCAACTCAAATTATGGAAAATGCATCAATTTATGGGTAGTCAGATTTACCATTCTACTTGCATTGGAGAAAATGCATAGATTTAGTGGGGTCTAATTACTTTTTTTTTTCGAGCTCAGTTCCCAATAATGTTGGTGAAAATGCATACATGTGGGGGGGGGGGGATTTACTATTCCTCTCCCAAATTAAGCAAGATTGTGGAATAAATAGGACTCTGTGGTATCAGATTTACTATTCCCATAACAAACTAAGCAACGCTGAGGAAAGTGTTGGATTATGGGGGTTGTGTGGTCAGTTTAACTATTCCCACTCCACCTAAGCAACGTAGGAAGCTAAAGTAGATGATACCTTACTCTCTTTTGTGGTAGTGTGGTTGAGCAGTCAGGCTTATCAGGAGGGTAGTGTTAAGCATTTGTTTTACACACTCAGGCAAGAAATTATGTCACACACTCAAAGACTGAATCCAGACCAATGGTTTGTATAAAAAGTTATTTTGTTGGGGCGTGGCTTGTCCACAGACCAAGATGGCTGCAGACTAGCGGAGCTCCGGACCGAGCCCGAGACATCCGACATTAATCCTGGCCCTGGCGGGCATTCGTGCATCAAGAAACAGCGGTGAATGAAAGAGACACGTACGTAGGGGCCCGACAACGCACAGCGGCTCCTGAACCCCGAGATAGAAGGCAAAGATCGGCTCCGGGCCATGGGCTGCGGCTGTGAGGTGCGCAACGTGGATGTGGCGCAGCACACGCCGAGCCCGGACCTAGTCCCCGACAAGAACCCAGAGCGGAAAAGAGCTGCGTCGTGGTGGAGGAGCAACGTAGTTGCCGGGACGCACAAAATCGGCACAGAGAGTGGGAGAAGCCCTGAGTACCGCCGGGTGTGAACTGCCGATGTGGGACGGGCCGCGGCTGCTGCCAGGGCCGAGGCCGATGAGAACTGAGCCTCATGTGAAGCCGAGAGGGGGCATGAACGCTGCCGGAACCGAGAGGAAAGATCAGAGCCATTACTGCCGAGAGACAGGCCATGAGAAAGTGTGGCGGCAGAGAGAGCCCCCCCCATAGCTCATAGGAGGTAAGGCCTGTCAAGATAAGCAGTGTTGGGTACAACGGGTGTGAGAAAAAAGGACTAAAGCCTGTTCAAAAGGAAGTAGCCTATTCCCCGGGCTCAGGCCAGTGACGTGCGGCACCCCCACAGAGATTCACAGGGGCTATTGCCCCCAGCAAGAGAAGAGACACTGCTATTACTGACCCCTGTGCAAGTGTAGGGGCCCGGCTTGGGGCAGGGACAACCGGACAAGGCCCTCCAGTCGACAGGCCGAAGGATTAATTTCCTCCCTCCCCCCCCTCTCTTGTCTTGACCTATACTGGGGCCAACGAAGTGGACCGAGCCAAGGCCCCAAGACGCGGCTAAATTCACACTGGGCTGTGGCAATTGCAAGGGATACCAAACGACTCACACAGGCCCCCAAAGAGAATGTCATGAGGAGAGCCAGCTCAAGTGGAGGGCCCAGAGAGTGAAGGGGGGGACAAGATCCACACCCGTGAACCTCTGGCGATGGACGGGGGAGAATGGGGAAACCCAGAGGCGCGGGCCAGGTCCAGTCCAACAAAACGGACAACTATGCCATCATGAAACCCGCAACGAATATGGAGAAGGAGGTGAGGGCGGAGGAGCCATCATTGTCCGCCATAATGGCCGTGATTCGAGATGTTAAAGGTTCCTTGGAATCAAAAATAGACTCAGTGTCCACGGAGGTCACACTGATCAGAGCAGACCTCTCCAAACTAAGGGAAAAAGTATTAACGGCCGAGACTCAAATCACCCAGCTCCAGTCAAAAGCAAAGCGCAAAGAAGAGCAAGTACATATATTAACGCAACAGACCATGCACATGGCCACACGGCTTGAAGACCAGGAGGGGTGGGCAAGGAGAAATAATATACGGGTCGTTGGGGTCCCGGAGGGGGCATAGGGGCCTAGTGTTGACCTGTTCCTAGAAGACCTTATAGTTAACAAGTTACAGCCCCCGCGTTTATCGCAGTTCTTCTCCATCGAAAGGGTGCACAGGGCGCCTGGGGAACCTCTGCGGACTGGAGCACCACCACGTACAATCATTGCCAGAATATTTAATTATCGTGACATAGACGCAATACTACAAGTGGCAAGAGCGAAAGGTGACATGCCATATAAAAACACTCTGATAGGATTTTTTCCCGACTTCACCCTACAAGTACAGCGGCAGCGGAGGAGCTTTGAACAGGTGAAAAAAAAACTGAGGTCCAGAGACTTAAAATATATGATGCTCTTTCCGGCGAGACTACGTGTGATGGCCGAAGGGAAGGCATGGCACTTCGCAACCCCACTGGAAGCCCAGGAGTGGTTGGAGCGCTGGTGCACAGTCGGCCGAGGTAGAGGCCAGGACACAGGTCGGAGCGGTCACAATAAAGATGGCAAAGAGTCTGAAACAGAAAGGAGACAGCAGGCCACTTCCCCTAGATCCGTCAGCTCACCTGTCGCAGAGTAGGCACCAGAGTAATAAGCGGTGAGGCTGGGGCAAAGGTAAGACTGAAGAGATCTGATTTGGCCCCCAGAGACAATTCAGAACTACTTGTGGAACACTGAGACATTGTGATTGGCCTGACCGGAACAGCTGGTCGAGATTAGACCCATGAGACTCACAGAGGCCACCAATATATAGTGGGCTCGGTCGGGAGGGAGTGGTATGCAGCTAACTGTTTTAGGTCTTGTTGGACTGAGCACCCCCCAACTTATTAGTTAGAACTGTTATGCATAGTCTGGGGCGACAGGCGGGTTGGAGAGTTGGGGTTTCCATAACGTTAGAAGCAGGGTAGCAGGGTAGGGGTTGCGGGGGCAGTTGGATGGGTAGGACACTAGATAGGTACGGTATCTTAGGTATAGAACAAGGGAGCGAGCGTAAATCTGCAGTGAAAAGGAGGCCCGTCCTAATATGGGGCACCGATACACAGATCACGCCTAGACGGCGAGTCTAAAATGCACACAGTCCTTGATGAAGGTGTGATCCTGGAACGTCAATGGGCTCAATGGTAAGATAAAAAGGTCAACAGTCTTGCAATTTATTAAAAATCACACACCAGATGTGGTTCTCCTACAAGAAACGCACCTCAAAGGCAATTGCTGTAAATCTCTCAATAGATATGGCTACACTCTGATAGCACATGCAGGATATACCTCCTGTTCCAGAGGAGTGGGAGTCCTAACGAGGAGGGCATTCCCCTTTGTCCAGGGTGTGATTTGGACTGACCCCCTGGGAAAATATGTGGCTGTGAATGGAACATGGGAGGGCGAGGGCCTCAACCTATGCTCAATGTACTCCCCCCGGCCTACAGACACCTACACTGGAGGCGCTGGGTCCCCTATTGGTGCAACTTCTGGAGGGCCGGCTGGTCCTGGGATGCGACATGAACAACATAATATCGCCTGACCTGGATGACGCCAGTAGGGTCCTCACATGGACAAAGACCGTAAGACAGGGAGGTCAGGTGAAGGGCTTCCTAGAAGCATTGGGCCTAGACGATATTTGGAGACACAAACACCCAACCATGAAGCAGTACACGCACCTGGCCGCAGCGACATGCAGTCTCTTGAGACTGGACTATCTTATTACACAGGGCCCCGGGTTGGGAGAGTTCACAGACGCCACACATGTAGCTCGAGGTGTGTCAGGTCATTCCCCAGTGGAAGCTAAGCTGTCTGGTCCGGTAAGGGACTACAGACTGCTGCAGCGCGTAGACCCATGGTTCTTCAGGGATGAGGACTTCCGTGATAACATGAGGGAAGGGGTGGAGCAATACTTTGAGGTTGATGTGGGATCAGTTGATTCGGCGGTGACCCTGTGGGAAGCATTCAAAACAGTCCTCAGAGGCAGGGCCCTGGTGAAAATTGGAGCCATAAAGAAGGAAATAAAACTCAAATGTCTAGCCCTTGAAAAAGATATACTACAATTGGAGGCCCGGGTAGTAGGAACTGACCCCCAAGCAACTACTGACAGACAGCGATTAAAAATACGGCAAAAAGAACTCCACGATCTATTAGAAGACAGCGCCAGGGCACAGGCACTAGCGACACAACATCGACTCTACGACGTGGGCGATGAAGCAAACAAGCTGCTGGCCTGGTTAGACAAGAGACGAACGTACGGCGGGTGGGTCACTGGACTGGTAGACAAGGAAGGGGGCAGATGCGAGACTCGGGTGGAGATAGCGGAGGAATTTGCCAAATATGACGAAGGGATTTACCTGTCTGACTCGACACATTCAGAAGAGGACTGTGCTGTCTTCTGACGTGACATAGCTTTACCAAGACTCACAGAGGAGGACATGGAAATGCTAGAGGGCGAGCTAACAATAGACGAAATAAAATCCGCATTCCGAGCCCTCCAATCCGGGAAAGCGGTGGGGCCAAATGGCCTCCCTGTAGAAATGTATAAGACTTTGTTGGATGTAACAACAGAACACCTGCTGAATATGCTCGAACAGGCACAGCAGGAGGGTATAGTGACCCTGGATCAGAGGACGGCAGTCATAGCGGTAATACCAAAAGTGGGCAAACCACCAACGGAGTGTGGGTCATACAGGCCGATCTCACAACTTAACTACGAAGTGAAGGTGTTGGCCAAACTCCTATCTATGCGCTTGGCCGGTGTGATTGCCACCCTCATACACCCGGACCAGTCCAGGTTTATGCCCCATCGGGGCACCAGTTTAAATCTATGCAGGTTGTTTGGAATACTCCATATGACTGAGAAAAACCCAGAGGAGCAGTCAGCCCTCTTGTCCTTGGATGCCAGAATGGCTTTCGACAGCGTGGAGTGGAATTACCTTTTCACAGTCCTCGCTCGTTTAGGCATAGGTCCCAAATTCAGAAAAAGGGTTAAACTTCTAAACGAACAGCCAATGGCTAGAGTGCGGGTCAGTGCCACAGTATCTCGAGTGTTTGCCCTACAGAGGGGGACAAGGCAGGGATGCCCGCTGTCCCCGGTCCTGTTCGAGCTGGCTCTGAAACCACTTCCTACGTGGGTGTGGCAGGACCCTTTAATATGGGGGAGGAGTGGGAGGACCGAATCTCACTTTATGCGGATGATATCCTCATATATGTGCAGAAACCAAGACACTCGGTAGACCGCATACTCCAGATTTTCCATATCGATGGGGGATACTCGGGATACAGAATTAATTGGGACAAGTCGTTGCTATATCCCCTGTCGGGAGGAACGCCCACCCTCACATCCAGATGCGGAGTGCCAATCCAAGACAATGGTTTTAAATATCATGAGATTCACATAACAAGGGATGCCCAGGATTTCCACCGAAAGAACGTGGGCCAACAGCTTGACCGATTTATAGCAGATGCCAAACACTGGCGGGCCCTACCCTTAACCATGATGGGCCGGGCAGCCATGTTTAAAATGATTGCACTCCCCAGATTATTATATGCACTGCAAAATACGCCATATGAGGTACCCCCGCGTTCTTTTAACAAATAAATTCGGAGCTCCCCGCACTGCTTTGGTGCGGGTCAGCCCCGGGGATAGCTTTGGGGAAACTTCAAAGAGGGATCTACGATGGGGGCCATGCAGTACCTGATATGCGCAACTGTTACTGGGCAGCCCAGCTAGTGACTGTGAATGGATGGATGTTTGAAGAAAGATCAGACCCAGCATATAGGGTTGACAGATTGGCCATGGGTGGGAAAAGTCAAAGGGCACTACTGTACTCCAAACAGATGGGCAGGCATCTCCTGAATCACATAAAAACAGCGGTCAAAGCATGGTTGGCAGCGACAAAATACTTGGGATGGGAGGGTAAGCTCACAGAAATTACACCTCTCTGGGCAGGAGACCCTTTGAAGGGAATAAATAAGCTTGGGGGCTTCGCCAAATGGGAACTACTAGGACTAGAGACGCTGGAAGATGTTTGGAGAGGGAGGGCATTTGTCACATTTGCAGACCTACAGGTGGAATTTTACCTGGGGAAAGGGGGGTGGCTCAGATATACCCAGTTGGGACACGCCCTGAAGGAGCATTTGAGGGAAGGAGAAACACTGGAAGCATCCTCACCACTTGAAGACAGGGTCCTGACAGAACACCTACAAAACAAAGCCATTTTCTTACTATTCAAATAAATAACAAATAATGCCCCTGACCCTATGATCACTCTGAGAACGACATGGACACAAGACATAGGCCCGCTGGAGGAAGAAGAATGGATGGAGGGGTTTCAAAGCCTGAGAGAGTAGCAATAAGGGCTAGATTCCGACTGATACAATTGAAGGTGCTGCATAGAAGATATTATCCCAGATCAGTGTTATATAGAATGGGTAGGTGCGTGCACACACTCTGCTACAGGGGATGTGGGAAAGAAGGGGCCTTCTATCATCTGATGTGGGAATGCCCGAGCCTGCAGACATACTGGCAAAAGATTGCTGAGGCAATGGCTGCAGTGGTGGACATGGAGGTACCAATCACACCCAAATGGTTCCTGCTGGTAACGGCAGGAAATGACAACTGGCCGAGACATGTTAAACAATGGTTGGCACTAGCAGCAGTGGTGGCAAAACGGAATGTAGCTAAGAAATGGGGGGTGGCCGATATCCCGACACTGGAGGAGTGGGAAAACGAGTTGGATTGGTGCTGGCAAGCAGAACTTACGATCTATAAGAGCAGAGGGTGCCCCAAAAGGGGGGGGGGAATATGGGGGGCCTGGCAGGCTTACCGAGGTTTATAAGGACAAATTTTGTGATGTAATAAGATTATTGCCATGTATGTTTGACATTAGCTGTAACTTAAGAAGGATACAGAAATGTAAAAACGGAGTAATGTCACCATATGTTTGCTCCTTCTATGTGCAAATTATCATATACGTACCAATAAAAAGATTTTTTTTTAAAGTTACTTTGTTGTTTACTTCCAGAACCAAGTTATACTTAGTAGCAGGTAAGTTAAACTCTTCACACAATGTTACTTTTCAAAATGTAGTGAACCCTGGTTTGGTAGGAATATTCAGATTACTTTTTTTTGTAATTACTTTTAGATTACATATAGATTACTTTTAGATTACTTTACTAGTTTGGCATGAAACACACTTTTAACACAGTTTAAGCAACACAGGACATTGATACAGAGGTTAACTCTTGTGAAGGCACTAAGTTGCTCTTTGTTGCAATACAAGACAGTTCAACACGTAGAAGAATTTTCAGAGAAAACTCACCATTCAGCCCTATGGAGAAAACGAAGTGGTAAGTTTACAGGTGCGTAAAACGGTTTTAGGATTGGAGTTTTGGAGGGGTAGATCCAAGATTCCCGAAGGTTCAGGTTGGCACTCACGGGCACCACCAGCAGCACTTGAGTGACCGAGTGCAGGGTGCCAATGATAGCCAATGGGGCTAGGAGGCACCTTGGTTTGGTGGGCTGGTCACAGGCAGGCCACTCGGTCTCAAGAGCCAAGCTCCTAGGGTTAAGGTGAGGGAAAAGAGGGTCCCAGGTTGGCATGAAGTCCACCACACCAGCAAGGCAGGGACGGCTGGGGTCAGGGTGCTCAGGAGGTGTCGGGAGCCCAATGCCTTTCAATGGAGGATGTTGGTTGCGAAAAAGGACTGCAGGCTGGAGCCAGTAGGCTAGGCAAAGGGAACCAATGACTGGAGGATGAAGATGAAGAGTTGCTGGACACCAGGTCACCGTCTGTCAGACACCTCAGGGCTCAGGAGCTGTGGGTGTAGGGGTGTCCTTTCATGCCGGGTTCTTCTCACCGGTTCTGGTTGGGGGGACCCTTTGGGATGAGTCTACAGGCGTTGAGGAGAAGGCTGGTGGAGGTCGTCCAACGCTCGATCACAGGTCAGGATTGCCGGGGGGACCTCGCTGGGGTGTTGGGCCACTCGAACTCGGGCCATGGGCGTCGAGTACAAAGTGGTGAGGACTCAGGGATCTGGCTGGATCTGGAATTCTGGCTTGAGTTGGTGTTGGACAAATCCGGTGTTGATGTGAGATCAGAGTTCTTTAGGAAGGCAGGGCAAGTCCCCGGGGTTCTTGGAAGCTGCTGGCTGCAGAACTTGCCAGGTTCAGCTTGCAGGGGTTTCAGAGCAGGGAAAGCTTTGGCCTCAGGGTGAAGAGTGGGGGTCAGATGTAATATTCCCATTCAAAACTAAGTAATATTGGGCAAAGTCTGGGAGTTTAAATTTACTATTTCCACTCCAAACTCTGGCGGCCATGGGGGAGGGCTTACACATTTACTGTTTCTATTCCAAACTGGGCACATTTGTGAAAGTATAGGACTCTGGGGTTCTGAGTTACTATTCATCTCCAAACTAAGCAACATTGAAGAAAATGTTGAACTCTGCAGTGGGGGGATGTCAGATTAACTGTTCCCACTCCAAACTAATCAGCATTTGGGAAAGTGTTGGATTCGAGAGGTGTGGGGTGAAGTATTCCCAACATAAAAAACAACATTGTAGGAAATATTTGCCTTAAGGGCATCAGCCTTACTATTCACACTTCAAATTAACATTTGTTATGATTCTGTCTCTCTGCCTCTTGGTAGCACTATACACAGACCAATAGCAGCCTGGAAATGTCATCCAGGGCTCTTACAAAGTCCTGATATGACTACTGTCTGCATGCCATTTCAACCTAGGACACCTTGAAAAAACTGCAATTATTCCATGGACAGCAGATCCCATGATGCTGTGTTAAGTATTCACAAAAACACAGCATTCACTGTGCAAAGATTTCAATGGGATTAGTCTTGCTGTTCCACTGGATCCTCTATTTCCAGGACTTGTAAGAGAATGGAATTGCACATAACTGTGACAAGTCTTGTGCAGCACAGACATGTGATTCCACCATGAATATGCTGCCGCATGGAAGTGCTTACAAGCTGATGCTGCCTGAATCTCCTTGTTCTTGCACTGATGTTTTGTCCCAGAGCTCTTGTTACCTATTTTTCTGACCAATTCCTATTTTGCTGACCAATTCCTGCCTTGCTTCAATCACAGCATATCTTGTTCCAGAACAGCTTGTTGCAGATTTCTCCCAGCCCAGCCTTCCATTTTGCCTACTCCCTTTTCTGCCTTTTATAACCAGTCAGGTGCAACCCCTGGGCTGCTCTTTTTCAAATTTTTTTTTTTTTTTGTTATTTATCATTTTCGATTAGAAGAACACCACTTTTAGTGACAATTGTACAGTTTGCAGTTATAGCAAAAAACAAACAACAGTAAATCCCATATTTGTTCCGCTGTAATAATGAGGAAGCATGTTACACAATTCGGTCCGAACCATTATCTAAAAGCAATACCCATGTGACAAATCCGACATTCATTACCATATGGTGAATCGGTCTACTGTGACCTCAGTGAATCTGGAGAGGAGAGAAACAACATGGTACAAAATGTAGACAAGCAGTAACAGTATTCATAATATGTACATGACATGGAGGCACGAGCCCCAGGGAATCATTCCTCTTCAGCCAGTCCCAAGTGCTGTGTGAAGGGGTAGCCAGATATTTCGTTGTCAAGATGTGGGTGGCTGCATCAAGGCATATAGCTCACTAGTTGTATCACAAAATATAAGACTTTTAAGCCACTGCGCAGTGGTGGGGTGATGGCAGCTTCCCCAACATAACGCAATCTCCCGCTTCGCCAACAAAAGTGCAATTGTGACGAAGCACCGGAACTCCTTTGGGATGCTATGCACATATCCCAGTACCCCGAGCAGGGGCTCCGGCGTCAGTGCCACCTCTACCTCCACCATCTAGGAGAGCCGTGTAAAAATGCCAGACCAGTGGGCACGTCCATAGTAGATGAAAAAAAAAGTCTGTGTATTCAGCACTACATTTAAGACATGCCGAGGGGTGGATGGGGTCAATCCTGGCCATGATACTGGGTGTCATGTAGGTACGTAGGAGGAATTTAAAGTGCAGCAATTTATGTCTGTGATTGGGGGAGACTAGTTTTGTTTGGAAACAACAGTAATACCAGACGTCGTCCGGTACGGGGTGCTGCAGGTCCTCCCTCCATGCCTCATGCAAACGGTTGTCCACGACATATCCAGACATGCATGGTACAACCTGGAGACCAAATGTTCTCTGGTTTCATCCTCTATAAGGGGAGTGAGGGTGGTGAAGTCATCAGGAGCAATGGGATACGTGGGTGTCAGGGCCCATAAGCACTAAAGAATACGATGCAAAATGAACCTAACGAGTAGCGTTGCAGTGGCGAAGCGTATGTCCTCTGCCCAGGCGATAGCATGGCCCCCCAGGTACAGATCTCCAGTGGTGTGCAGTGCATAACAGCTCAGTGTGTGCTTGACAATAGTTTCTACCATTGGGGGGAGCCAGTGGATGTCTGCATGCGGTAAAGCAGGGGAGTATAACCGCTCCATTCCCAGTAGGCACATCAGACAGCGCCATGCCCAACAGATAGTGAAGAGTGGCTGTATGTCCGTGGGGTCCAGTGCTAGCCCCATTGGAAGGATGGCATTTAGTGGTGTCCCGGTCAATACGATCATAAGGAAGGTGAGCGTCTCTATGGTACCAATGGTAATGGCACTGAGTGACCAAATAATAAAGGTAAAAGTGTGGCACACCGAAGCCGCCTCTTGCATAGGGAAGGACTAGTGCCTGCCAACCAACCCACAGTCTACGGCCCACCCAAATTAGTCGCAGCAGAAAACCCCACAATGTGGCAAAAATCTATTAGCTAGAGGAATAGGAATATTAAGAAACAGATAGAGAAATCACGGAAGGACAATCATTTGAATAATGGCAATGCGGCCAGCTAACGACAACGGTAACTTTATTCACCTCTCGATTTGTGTTGTTAGTTTACTCACAGCTGGACCATAGTTCAGGTGGAGGACCTGCTCCTTATCGCGATGAATATGGATATCAAGATGCTTGATAGTATCATTCCGCCACTGGAAGGAGAAATCACTTTGAAACTGCTTCATGGCCGCTGTCACCGGAAAGAGCTCGGATTTATTGCAGTTGATTTGAAGACCCGAAAAATGACCGAATCTTTGGCTCTCCTAAATAATAGGATGCTGCAAATTCATGGAGGGATGCCTAAGGAAAACCAATATGTCATCCGCATAAAGCGATAGTAGCAGCGGGCTTGGGTTGAACTGTAGCCCCGCCAAAGATGTTTCTCCTGCAGGTATCGCAGTAACGTGTCCATGGCAATAATGAATAGGAGTGGGGAAAGTGGGCACCCCTGTATGGTGCCCCTAGCAAGTGTGAACGTGTATCTTAAAGAACCGTTTACACGGATACGAGCCGTCGGTTGAACGTAGAGGAGCTTGATTAGGGATGAGAACCCGTGCGAGGGGCCAAGTTTCTGCAGTGTTGAAAAAAGAAAGGGCCACTCAAGAGAACCAAAGACCTTCTCTGCATCTAGTAAAGCCGAAACTGCTGCAGGGACCTCGGGATATATTCTGTTCAATACAGAGAACAAGGTATGCAGATTTATGGAGGTGGATCAATGCGGAATGAAGCCTGACTGGAGACGAGAGATAATGGTTTCGAGAAGGAGAGACAATCTAGTGGCAAGAACCTTAGCGAGAATCTTATTATCAAAATTCAATAAAGACAACGGCCTATAGGATTGGCAATGCAGTGGGTCCTTCCCAGGTTTTAACAGTAGGATTATGATCTCTTCGCCAAGCGTGGGAAGTAGTATGCCCATCTTAAATGATTCAGCGTAAAGTTCTAAAAGGCGAGGAGCAAGAAGATGTTTGTACATTTTATAAAATAGTCCCGTGAGGCCATCAGAGCCGGGGGCCTTGGACCCATCCATGGACTCTATTGCGGAGATGATTTAGTCAGTCGCTATTGGTTCACTCAGAAATTGTTTCTGTGGAGCAGACAGCAGGACCATAGCCACCTCCGAGAGGTAGTATGCCAGGGCACTGCCCTCCTCTGCATACCGAGAAGTGTATAGCCGGGTGTAATACCGTAGCAATTCTTCCAGGAACCTGCCATTATCTGAGGTACGGCCCCCATCCTCAAGTGTGAGCTCCGGTATGTAATCGTACCCCTTCTGCGGGCAGAGCACTCTCGCCAATGTACAGTCCATGCACTCGCCCTCACCATAGCAGCGGGCCCTTGCATATTTTCTGAGGCAGTGTCCCTCACAGTCAGCTAACTCGTGAATTCCTCCATCTTCTTAGAACAGAGGTGGAGTTGGTCGTTGTCGAAACTCCTAGAGGCAGCAGCATCTACATGCTGAAGAGTGGCTTCTACCCGCTTCAAGGAGCAGCGGATGTCACGTAGTATACCGCACTGCTTAGATATAACTACTCCACGAATGTAAGCCTTAAAGGCCTCCCAGAGGGTGGCCTGTGTGGTCCCTGTGCCTTCGTTGAGTTCAACATAGTCAATGACGGTACTTCGAAGTTCTTTGTGGCAGACCGAGCTGAGTAAAGCATGATAAGAAAAACACCACGTTTTGGCCCCGCTGCCCAGAGTGGGACATTGAAAACCATACATAACGAGTGTGTTCCGACAGTGTGCGGGGAGAACATCTCACCTCGCCAAGCCAGGGGAGGAGTGAAAGAGAAAGGAACCAATAGTCGAGTCACAACCAGGTGCCATGGGGTGCAGAATAAAAAGTGTAGCCGGGGAGCTGAGCAAGTCGATATCACCATTTATCCCTAAGGGAGTATGAAACACAGATGTCACGCAATATGTATGTTGCACAATGCTTTCCGCTTGGGCCAGCTGCAGTGGAGTCCACTGCCGGGTTGAAGCTTAAATTGAAATCGCCCACAACTATTATTTGGCCTGTATCCACCTTCTCAAGTAACTTTATCAAGTCATGAAAAAATTCGGGAGAGTCTATGTTGGGGGTGTAGATGTTTAAGTGCAGCATGATGTGGCCTGCCAGTCATCCGGTAACCGCCACGTATCTCCCCGCTGGGTCAGTAATATTATCTGTAAAGGAAAAGGGGACAGAGCGGTGAGTCAGGATGCATACCCCATGGGAGTATGAGCTATAGTTGGAGAAATATCTATGAGGACCCCAAGTCGAATCGTAAGTAATGGAAGAACCTGGAGACATGTGCCTCTCCTGCAAGAACGCAAGCTTTATCCTGTGTCTAATCAGGTTCTGTAGCACTTGTTTGAACTGGATCTCTAGCCCACCTGTCGCAGTGCTATGAGCTATGGGCATTCTCTACAATAGTCATGCAGGACCAACTGAATGCAGCATCACAGTCATCCTCACAGCATGGTGTGTAATTATAAACACAAAAAAACAACCCATTCCCAACCACCTCCCCCCACCCATCCCAGGCAAAACTGTGCCCAGCGATGACCCATAGGGGAATAAAAATGAAAACATACCCAATACAAACTAAGAAACATGATGTTGTACACCACAGAGGGTGGGCAACAGCTTGACAGCAAGTTCCCATTGTAGACTCATGTGAACAGTTAGAGATCAGGATAAAGGATACTTGTGAAGGAAAAAGGGGCAACAACAGGTCAATCGGATTAATATGTCATGTTCAGTAAACAACCCAAGGGCACCGCCCATCCACAAGCACATCGGTCTCCCTGAAGAAACTACCACAGAAAGCGGGCTGCCTTGTCAGTTCACAAGGACCTAAAGGTACTATTGATCATCCTCAAAGGCTGTGGGGAAGGACTGTGGTGATCAAGTTGACTGTAGCATCACACAACACTCTGTATTAGTCCGCTGGGAAGAGATCTGTGCTATTCATGGCCAGCAGGTCCGGAGGGGATTGTGCGAGAGACTCTCTGGAGGTGTTCTGGTGTTCTTTAGCATATTTCTTGCAGAACGCTTGGGCATCTGCAGGGGTGTCAAAAATATGTGGCTTACCCTGGTAAATCCACACGAAGACAAGCTGGGTAAAGCATGCCATAGGGTAGCCCCAGTCCCCTGAGTGAAGTCTCCACATCTGCAAACTTACGACGGGCCTCACGGACCATCAAAGTGAAGTCGGGATAAAAGGAGATGGTGCTTCCCTGATATTAGACCCGACCGTGTTCACGCGCTAAACAAAGTGCAGTGTCTCTATCTCTGAAGTTCAGGGTTCGAGCAATAATAGGACGCGGTGTTGCCCCCAGAGGAGGCCTTGAGCATAGGGACCGTTGTGCACGTTCCACCAAAAAGGCTGTAGAGAATGCCTCCCGTCCTAACATGTCCACCTTCAGTTCAACAAAAAGGTCCATTTTAGCCGTGGATTCCGCAATGCCAATTATGCGTAAGTTATTGCGGCGCGATCTGGCTTCCAAGTCCTCATTTGTTATAGCCACGGTCTTGATCTGGTGTTCCAGCTTCTCCAGGCACTTTGACATGGTAGCAGTTCCGTCCTCTAGCGTAGAAACGCGTTCTTCAGCTCCCTCAATCCGGGTCTGCTGGCAGTCAATGCGTTCATGCATTCCATCCAGTCTGCCTAAAAAGGTATCAATCGTGCATCCATGACCTTGAAGCCCACAAGGATCTCTGCCATTAAAGCCTCCACTGTAGCAGGTTGCGCCAGCTCTGTGGGACCCCCAGACACCTCAGTCATCTTGACAGGTGTGGCTGTCTCGTTGCGCTCTCCAGCATGTTCAAATAGTAAATTGCACGGTTTAGGATCTGCACGACCCATGCTTGACCCATGCATGACCAGCAGACGAGTTTGCTCCTGATGCCCTCTGATGCTTACAGGAAAGGAGAAAAATCCCCGGTTGCCAGTACCCACCAGGGGGAAGAGGAGATGAAAGTGAAAATAGAGAGACTGCCTTCGACTACACCTCAATATCTTCTAGTGTGTCTTTTCTATGCTCGGCGTCGTGCTGTAAGCAGACATCTAAAAGAGGATAATAATCATAAGCACTATAACAGTAGAACAGTATTCTCTCACAACACTGTATCTTAACTGTATTAATACTTTGACTTTACACAACATACAATTCTCTATATACCTAAAACCCTAGAGGCAAAAGCCTCTCTCTTCTCTATGTCTTAGGAGGGTTTCTTGAGTAGAGTTCAGTTGAGAAGGCTCCTAAAGAATTAAACATTGGTAAAAAGGATTATATAATATCCTGGGTCATGAAACCCTTTCACTTGAAGACGAAGAAAATTCTTGTTCTTTGAACGCTCCTATGTCTTATCTTAGTCTTTCCTTTGTCCTCAATGCAAATTACAGTCTCAGAGAAAATATTGAGAAAACCTTACGTGAAGATTGAGTCTAATGTAGAGCTGGTATTCTGACTGAAAACTAGAAAACTAATCGTTTTTCTCCTCAGAGTGGTCTTCCACTGCAGACTCCAAAACGCTTGAGTGTCTCTCACAGGAAGTATATATGGCAAGAAGAGTAGAATGCTCCTCGGTGTGCACACCAGCCTACAAGAGTAGGCAGAACAAAAGGGAAACAAACAATCACTGTCAGAAGACAGGCACAAAGCTGACACTACTCTTCACAGGCGGACAGCAGTTGAAGTCTCGCGAGCGGGCTTCGCGCAAGCACGATTACACCTGGATGAGTTTAAAAGGGGCTAAGCTATAGAACGCTGTCTGAATCAGTTCTAGAGTCGGTGGCCATGTTGGATTTCTGCGACTCCTCTGCAGCAACACATTTTCAGAAGATGGCAAAGGAGAAACTGAGCAAACGGTAATTGAGATCCCCAGCGTGGACACTTCTTTCACTAAGGTTTTTCTGACACTACGCCTAGGGTGTCAGGATATTCCTACCCTGTCCCCTAGTGGGGTTTTTTTGTCATCTTTTTTCTTGGGACTCAGCAGAGTCTGAGTCCCAAG
>CAWUFW010023164.1:0-80759 GCA_963921515.1 Calotriton arnoldi | reverse complement strand
CACCCGAAACTTTCAGGGTAGGAGCGGACTGGAGCGGGCCATAAATTTTGAAAATTTTGCGAGGATTCGTCAACCAACGCAAGAGTTATTTCAAATAGAATGTTGCGGTTTCCTATGGAAAATAGGTCCTACCTATAACTATCTACTGGCGACCGCCAGTAGATAATATATATTATCTACTGGCGGTCGCCAGTAGATAGTTATGGTTAGGACCTATTTTCCATAGGAAATCCGCAACATTCTATTTGAAATAACTTTGGCGCCGGTTGACGAATCTTCGCGAAATTTTCAAACTTTGTGGCCCGCTCCGGTCCGCTCCTATCTTGAAAGTTTCGGGGTGATTCGGCAAGCGGGGGCCGAGAAAAAAGGGGGGTCTCAAAACGTGTTTTCCCCATGCAATTTTCCATAGGAACCTTTCATCGCAGCTACAGCCCGAACTGCTGAACGGAATTACATTAAATTTGGCAAAAAGGTAGCCCTTGGTTCAGAGTCGTGCCTTTTGCTTAAATGGTGTAAATCCGTTCAGTAGTTCCTGAGAAAATCAAAAGTAAAATCACATATATATCTATGGCCGAGTTGGGTCCGCGTACCCTCCCGATCACGAGCTGCATGCTAATTGGCTGTCAAGTGGCTGTCAACACTCCAAATCAGGAAGTGTTGGCAGCCATTTTATGCCTCGGTAGAACCGAGGCACAGAAACAAGTGCGCAAAACGCACAAAGGGGGCAGGGTAGAAACACCCTGACCCCTAGGTCTGCTCAGGGGTCCCACAAGGACCCCTGGGCAGAAAAGCATATTTTTTTTTTTTAATCGGCGGGATGCGCTTAGGGTGCGCGGATCCTGCCGAGAAAAAAAAAAATCGAAGCGC
This sequence comes from Calotriton arnoldi, assembly GCA_963921515.1. Classification (NCBI taxonomy): domain Eukaryota; kingdom Metazoa; phylum Chordata; class Amphibia; order Caudata; family Salamandridae; genus Calotriton; species Calotriton arnoldi. The sequence goes on along the minus strand of CAWUFW010023164.1, from coordinate 79,892 downwards.
GGTCCCGGGGGCATGCGGGGGTTTATTTATATTTTATAGGGGGGCCTCTAAGGCCCCCCAAGCCCCGGGGACCGCCACCCCCTGGGGCTTTAAAAAAAAATGGTGCAAAAGGGCTCTCCGCCCGCCCGCAGCCCCGGGGACCGCCACCCCTCGGGGCTTCTTTTTTTAAATTTAATTCACATGAGTGGGGGGGCTCCAGCCCCCCCACACGCCCCGGGGACCACCACCTCCCCGGGGCTTTACTAATGAAGGGAGGGGGGCCGCGCGGCCCCCCTCCTGGAGCCCTCCATGGCCCTGGGGACCGCCACCCCCCAGAGCCGGCTCCTGCAGTGTCCCGGGGTGCCTACCCCCCGGGACACTGCTGTTTGCAATCACAGGACGGGAGCCTCGCGGCTCCCGTCCTGTGATTGCAAACTTGCTTTGCTTCATTGAAACCTGCTCTCGCTTCAATGAAGCAAAGCAGATTGCTTTTCCATAAGGGGAGCTGCATGTCAGCAGCTCCCCTTATGGAATAGCAATGCCGGCTCCCGCAGGACGCGATGAGCCGGCGGGACCGTGCGGGGATTGGGGACCCCCCACGGTCCCCAACGAGTGGCCAGGCCCTGGGGGATGGGGTCCCCGGGGCTATTAGTGGCCTGGGAGGGGGGCCACTCAGCCCCCCTCCCCAAAAATATATATATTTTTTTTAAACGTAAAGGCCTGCCCCGGGGGATGGGGTCCCCGGGGCCTTAAATGGCCTGAGGAGGGGGGCCACGCAGCCCCCCTCCAAATATTTAAATGTAAAAAAAAGAGGGCATGCCCCGGGGGATGGGGTCCCCGGGGCCAATAGACGCCCAGGGAAGGGGGGCCACGCGGCCCCCTTCCCGTTTTATTTTTATTTTTTTTTAAAAGAAAATCCTCAGGCCACGGGGGATGGGGTCCCCGGGGCCAAAAGTGGCCGAGGGAAGGGGGGCCACACAGCCCCCCTCCCATACAAAAAAAAAAAAAAAGAACGGCATCGTGCCGGAGGCCCCGCCCCCATCCTGCAGCAGTCTGCAAACGCGCCCCCTGGCGCGTTTTAAGAAGGGGAAGTAATTCCCCTTGAATACTGGGGGTCCCTGGGGCCAACTAGCCCACCAGGAACCTCCAGTATGCGCTAGGGGCTGCGTTGCAGAGAGGTGTACAGAGGCCATGCCCCTTTTTACACCTCTCTGCAACGCAGCTCTGTGGTGCTTTTTGGAGGTACATGGTGGGCTAGTTGTCCCCATGGACCCTCAGGATTCAAGGGGACTTAATCTCCCAACTTAAAACGCGCCACGGGGCGCGTTTGCACAGTGGTGAAGGGAGGGGGGGGCTTCAGGTGACATGTGTGCAAACAGGCCCCGTGGCGCGTTTTAAGATGGGGAATTAAATCCTCTTCAATCCTGAGGGTCCCTGGGGGCCAACTAGCCCACCAGGTACGTGAAGAAAGCGCCACAGAGCTGCGTTGCAGAGAGGTGTAAAAAGGGGCGTGGCCTCTGAACACCTCTCTGCAACGCAGCTGCCTGGCGCATACTGGAGGTACAGGGTGGGCTAGTTGGACCCCAGGGACGCTCATGATTCAAGGGGACTTAATCCCCCAAATTAAAACGCGCCACGGGGCGGGTTTGCACAGTGGTGAAGGGAGGGGGCGGGGCTTGAGGTGACATGTGTGCAAACAGGCCCCGTGGCGTGTTTTAAGTTGGGAAATTAAGTCCCCTTCAATCCTGAGGGTCCCTGGAGTCCAACTAGCCCACCAGGTACCTTCAGTAAGCACAACAGAGTTGCGTTGCAGAGAGGTGAAAAAAGGTGCGTGGCCTCGGAACGCCTCTCTGCAACTCAGCTCTGTGGTCCTAACTGTAGGTACCTGGGGCTAGTTGGGCCCCAGGGACACTCAGGATTCAAGGGGACTTAATCCCGCAACTTAAAACGTGCCACGGGGCACGTTTGCACACATGTCACCTCAGGCACCCCCTCCCTTCACCACTGTGCAAACGCGCCCTGTAGCGCGTTTTAAGAGGTAGTTTTAATCCCCCTGCCCTATTATGTACTAGGGACTTACAGAGGAGGTCATGCCATTCACAGGGGTACCCCAATGCATAGTGTTCCCTAGTGTATGTAGGTGTTTTAACTGTATTCTAAGTGTGTTTTAGCATAGCACTGGCTCTGGTTAGTCAGAGTCAGTTACCACCAGTACACGTTGGAAAAAGTTGTGGGCACAGGATGATTTTGGAACAAGGCCTCTTTCTGCTCCTCTGTTGGTTCTTTCTGCACATCTTTTGCTTCTTCCTGCACTTTTCTTCGTCTTTGTGGACTTCTGTTGCTTCTTTCTGCATTTCTTTTGCTTCTTTCTGTGCGTTTTTTCTTCTTTCTTCACATGTCCTACCTCTGTAGGCATAGTTACAAACTAGCATTTAAAAAACCTTTGAAATTCACTTAAAAAACCATAGGTTTCAGTCACGTTATAGTTAGAAATTAGCATTTAAAAAACCTTTGAAATTCACTGAAAAAAACATAGGTTTCAGACACGTTATAGTTAGAAATTAACATTTAAAAAAACCTTTGAAATTCACTGAAAAAAACCATAGGTTTTAGGGACAGTTATAGTTAGTTGGACATTTCACTCGTACAAAACCCGTGAAATTCTCCCGTTATAGTTAGTTCGGCGAACTATAACTCGCGCCCCCGCAATGCACTGCTGATGACATCACATATTACATCACTCATGACATGGTCAGTGACATCACTGATGACATCACTGATGACATCACTGATGACATCTCAAATGACATCACTGATGACATCACTGATGACATCATCCATGTGATAATTTGATGCATCTTCTCACACCCTAATATAACTTTTGATACACCCACTGTAAATTACAGACTGCCATTCTCAAAACCATAGACACTCCAACACCAATAACGACATACACACTCATTGATTCTTTGCTCTACACACACATCCACTCACTCACCAGTACAGTCACTCATAGTTACGGTCACTCAGTACAGGACTATCATATGCACTCATACACCTACATAGACACTCACACACCGCCACTCATCCATAGAGGTACTCACACACCTAGTCAGTCATGCAAATAATTAATCACACTGCCATTTACTCACCTATACAGTTATACACACACCAGCTCACTTACTCATACAAATACTAGCACATTCTTACGCTGTTATACAATCACTGATACAAGCACACAGTCATCCACACAGCCACTCTCACAATCACACACTCTCACTTATAGCCATTTAAATACTCCAACACACATATATACTGCCTTTCACATATGTAGTTACTCACACATGTACCACTGAGATATACATTCACTCACTAACACACCCATACACACACTCACCCACCCAAGCAGTCCATCACAGATGCACTCTTGAAATCATGCACCCAGTGATTCACCCACTCACACATCTATGTACAGAGTCACACACACCCCACCCACACAAACACTCAAGCACCCATACAGATACTCAGACAACCAATCAATAACCCATATAGACACTCATGTAGCTATTCACAAACCCATGCAGCCGCTTACACACCAACATACAGACGGATACAGACATTCACACAGTTTAGTCACTAACCCATGCATTCAGTAAGATACGTTTAATCACTCACTTATAGAGTCAGTCACGCACCTACTAAATCATCCATTCAGACACTTATACACCCACTCATTCTTCAATACGCCTTTCCCTATATATATTAAACATATTTAAACTTTACAGAAACACACAGTCACTGGATGATGACATCAGTGATGTCATCAGTGATGTCATCAGTGATGTCACTGACCATGTCATGAGTGATGTAATATGTGACGTCATCAGCAGTGCATTGCGGGGGCGCGAGTTATAGTTCGCCGAACTAACTATAACGGGGGAATTTCACGGGTTTTGTACGAGTGAAATGTCCAACTAACTATAACTGTCCCTAAAACCTATGGTTTTTTCAGTGAATATATATATATATGTACACATATCACCAACATCCTCAGGGATTATTACACAAGGACACAGCACTCCCGGCAGTTTGGAAAATCGTCCATTTATTTCGCCGTGCGAGGAACTATCTACGCGTTTCGGTTGCACAGAAACCTTGTTCAGGATACAGCGCCATTTTGGATTAGTTTTCATTATATACATCAACCCAATGCATAAACATGAACAGTGGACAACAAGTATTTCTCTCCTCCTTCATACATTTGCCTCTTAAGCCCTACTCATGCGCCCTGCTTGTCATATAATGTATTATAACATTATATGACAGCATAATGGTCGGGAAATCTGATGCTCACACCCCCCCCAATCTTACTGACCAAGCTATGCCGCTACATAGGGGATAGGTGTAGAAATATTTTTCTGCTTCCACTTGAAGACATATGTGCTCAAGAGCAAACTGTGCATCAGTTGGGAGTAGGAAATATATGTGTGGAAATCTCCACCTTCTGTTACTACGTTGATATATGGACATGCACACTGCCTGAGTCTAGGGGATTCCGTTGTGCTCCATTCTCACAGTACAGGCAGCATGCCCCACAAATGACGCCTCCTAACTGGGACAAGGGCTTGTGCATTAAAGTCCCATCAATATCCCCCAGTTCTCCCCACCCCAACCTCCATCTCCACCTCCACTCCCTGGAGAGTTTAAATTATCTGTTGATCTCTGTACAAACAAGGGCACTCTGCAGAGGAGATCCCTCTGCTTCCACAGAGCTCTTATCTGATAATTAAATCCGCAGTGAGATTCCTAATCAAAACAGGAGGCTTCTTCTCGCAGCTTCTAATCTGCGCACACATCCCTTTCATCCTTAGTGCGGGTCTGCCCACCTCCTGGAGGGCGGGGGTGGACTAAACCAACATGGGTCGGTGGGGAGAGCGATGGGGGGTATTTGGAGCTGTAGAAAATACTGGGTATAGCTGATGTGGGCAATGCAGAGCAGCAAAAGCCCTCTGACCCAGCAGCGGCCCATGCAGGTAAGAGCGGTGGGGTGGTGGGGCCGGGTGAGGGGTATTTCGACAGATGGCAGCGAGGTAAAATTAAATAAATAATTAATTTTCCCTCGTCGTCGTCTGTCGAAATACCCCCCCCACCCCCCACCCACCCCCAAAGCTCTTACCTGCACAGGCAGCGGCAGCTCTGACTAGTGACCCCACCTTCCAACCCCAGGCAGACGTTCGCTGTGCTTAGCCATGCAGCCGTAGGTTGGCCTTAACTCTACACCCGTCTTGGGGGGCCTTCACGGGTGCACCACAACTACCTACAACCGAGTAGGAATATGACCAGTGGGCATTTCAGAGAACAGCGACGAACCTTAAAGGGTTTGTGGGGATAAAACAATGGCGTTCCTGCACTTTGGCTCAATCATGCCCTTCAGTGTAAAATATGCCCCTCTCACAAGATTTCGAACCAGGGATACCAATTAAGCTGCCCCAGCCAAAGATCATGGACCAGTAAACTCTGCTTCCCCGCCACACAACTTAAGGCGCCAACTTGGGTGCCCACCATTGGCTCTCTGAGGCAGTGATTCAAATATGAGAGTTCCAATTCAGTCATTACCTTCTTCTTCGAAGTGCAAGGAAGGGTCAGTCAATCATGGAGGCATCTGGAACAGCAGGAATCAAAGGTTCTCTGCCAGTGATAACGTGTTCTTCTGGCTGTTGCAGTCGGGGTGCTGCAGGCATGGGCCTCAGCAGCACCGTATGAACCACGGGTCATCCCCCACCCCCTTAATGGGGCTGTGCAGTGCCTAATTTGTAAAAAACTAAGTGCCAGGGCCCTCGTCAGGAAGCGACTACAGCTTGCACCACCCATTGCCCCTGACAGTGCTGCCAATGATAGTACACACACATTTAAAAGCCATCACGCCAGTGGCGGCTCGCATAGGGCGTGCTGCAGGGCGGTGGGGCGGGGGAGGGGCAGGGTGGGGGGTAGTAATCTCAGACATACGACGGAACGGAGGAACGTAATTATTACTTTCCTCCGTTCCGTCGTATGTCCGAGTTTACTACCCCCCCACCCTGCCCCTCCCCGCCCCACCGCCCCGCAGCACACCCTATGCGAGCCACCACTGCATCACGCTCCTACAAGTGTGACACTTCAGACTAATCCAGACCCCTAAAGTTATAAGAATGACTTGGGTGGCAGGTATTAGTTATTTTTAACATATATTGAATTAATAAACAACCGTTTTTATGCTCATCTCTAAATAAAACAAACAGCGCCACCATGTGGCAGACAGTGGTAAGTGCCGGTGCCGAGCACCAGGAGCCACAGTCTCAAATTAAGCACTGGGGATGTGCCTAATCCGGAGAACAGCCCCTGTGGGCACCATAGTCCGGCGCCATAAAGCAACATTATGCCTTTCCTATATAATGCCTCTGACGATCTGACATACAGACTTAGTCTTGCTCTGACTAGCAGGTGCCTTCCACCTCCTGCCATTGTCACTTAGTACCGGCTACAGACTGACAGGCTCTAGGGGAGTGTCTGTTGCCACCCGGGCTGCCAGGGCCAGTCAGATAATACATAGGAATTCCCCCCTCACCCCTCCCCACCTGGTAGCCTAGGGACATTGGGACTGATGTTATGTCTGATTGGGGATAGGTCTGTCTATACAACCTGCGCCCAACAGATGAGCCCATAACTAGGACGAAACCTGCCCTGCGTTGCTTGTGTTCAAGTTCAGGGAGGACCTGGCTTGGCAGTTCAGGCTGGACTGTTCCCTTGAGGAACAGGGTCAAGACTGATTTGCATATGTAGCCCCCTCAACACCACACACTGGCCGGAGAGCTCCTGGGTGAGTACGGAAGGGACCCCTCCATGTACTTTGCAGGGGGCCCCCTCAAGTTTCGTTACGCTATTGCATATGGCTGTGTTCAAACAGAGGAGGCATGGTGAGGAAAAGAAGGATGGGTGGAGTGCTACCCCGAGCGATTGCCAGTGGTTAGACTTACTGCAAGCAGCTTCTCATCACAGTTTGTGTGTATCCAATCTGATATGCAGCCTTGAGAAAGCACAAATAATTTCTTTATTGGTCCATAGTTGATTTGCCTCCCTCTCACCGCCCTCTCCCAATCCTCAAATCGTCATGGAGAAGCTCAGACTTACTCACTCCGCACCACATGGCACTGGTACTAGCAGACTTTACAGGGGTGCGTTTCCGCTCCTTGGCCACCCTTGGTAGCATCCAATGGAGTCCGGGGTGTCCTCCAGCAGCCAGAACAGAACAGTGTGAGGTCTCTGATGATGACCCTGCCTGTGAATATAAAGAGGATTCTGAAGAAAACCTGCTACATGTGTGCAAAGGCAAGATATATCCAGGGGCGCACCTATCAGTAATGCAGAAGGTGCAATGACCCCGGGACCCAGAAGGGTTAGGGGCCCGCTGCACCACACATATGGCCGTACCCACACAGGAGGACAGGTGGGTCCATTGTCCCTGTTGCACTAAGGCCCATCATGGCTCCTTACTGGCTGCCCCATTTGAAATATTCCTTGTGCGTGAAGGGGAGGTTGAAAACGTCCATGCTGCTGCCGGAATAGCGAGGGAGGACTTGCCTTTTCAAAATGTTGTCTTCATTAAAGGGGTGCAGCTGCCATTGGTGCAGCAGGTGCAGTGTCACCGGGCTCCGGAGCCCCGAGGGGTCCACTTAACCCTGATAATGGCTATATTTACTACCCCAACAGTAGCCAAAGTGGCCGTGTACCTTTCTAACACAGGCGCCCATGCCTCCTTGCTACCCCAGTTCTTTAATGGATTGGGAAAGTTAAGCGACAACAGCGCCACCTGAAGGCCGGATTCTGAAGAGCCCTGCTTGTTTTCCCTCATCGAGAGACCGGTGCACGCAGAGCGCGCGCATGCCGTTGTCCGCTCTATCGTGATGTACAACCTATTCCTTTCTAGGCATCGGAGTCCTCGATGCGCACCCCACCTGGGAGCGCGGCTGTGCCCTGTCCGCTGGTCGAGCCTGCGTTTCAGGGGCACTGCTGCCACAGCACCGTTCATGCAAAGCTGTGCAGTATTTTCAGTAAATTGTGCGTGCGTCCAAATGCATCTTGTAACAGCAACTTCAGCTTTAATCTTTGCAATAAAATGCCTGTTTAAAATGTTATGGGTGAAAAAAGAGCAAGGAGAGAACTGGCAGAGGTGTCTGGCTGGAAGCTAACAACCCATGACCTGTCAGAACAATAAAATAAGGAAGCCCATAAATGCAACCTCAGCTAAGTGTCAGACATCATGACTGATGGGAAGCCATGCAGGTCACTCAGCCTTTAAAGATGCAGGGTGACTAATGCATTTTAAAAACATGCACTGAGGAAGCCAATAGGCCTGCCTTATTTCAGGGGTATGTGCAATTTGTTGCATTTTGTTGCAATTGTAATGTCTGAGCGTTGTAGTGTGACGGATACACAAATCATAAACACGCATAGGCATCAGAGGCGGCTCCTCCATTAGGGCGGAGGAGCGTCGCCCCACTGCTTTCTTACAGTGCGAGAAGCAGAAACATAAAATGGTATTTTAAATACCATTTTATGTTTCTGCTTCTTGCGCTGCGAGAAAGCAGATTGGTTCCCGTGTTGGGGGCGGGTCGGGGAGTGGTGGCTTGCCCAATGCTGTGGGCCCTGACTGTTTGGTCAGCCCTCTGGGGCCGACCAAACCAGTCATGCGCACTCTCCATTTTCTCTTTGTAGGCTGCATGCAGCCTACAAAGAGAAAATGACCTCCCTACAGGCGCACGGCTGGGCGCCGTCCACACCAATCACAACACTGCCATTGCAGCGTTGTGATTGGCTTTGGGGAGGGGCGGGAGGATGCCTGCTTCCTGTTCCAGGAAAACGCGGCACAGGACCTGGCCAGGAGCGGAGGCGGCGCAGGACCCGGTAAGTTATGTTTTTTTTTTTTAACCCCCCGCGAACCCCAGCGCGACCCCCCCACCGAATCCCGAGCCACCCCCTCACCCGCTCCCTCACTCGCGAGTCATACGAGCCGCGACTGATAGGTATCCGTGTATATGCACAAAAAAATTGTCTGTTACCAACTTGAGTTTCAATGCAGGAACTGATCAACATGATGCGAAAGATCTTCAAATGGTTGTCTCAGAACACTAGACGGACCGTCACGCAAGCACTCATCAGCAGCAGGCTGGACTACAGAAACACTCTCTATGCCGGAATCTCCAAAGAACTCTTACACAGACTCCAGACCATCGAGAACACCATCGCAAGACGCATACTTGACCTCTCACGCTGCACCCACATCATACCGCACCTCAGGAAGCTTCACTGGCACAATTGCATTTAATTCAAACTTCTCACAGACACATACAAAGCCCGACACAGCAAGCACCAGAATACTTGAACAATGGCATACACTTTCACCAACCCACCAGACATCTATGCTTACCTCACTCGCAAACGCTCACCACATCCACTAAAGCAAAACTGGAGGTCGCTCATTCTCGTACACAGCATCGAAGACATGGGACGACCTCCCTCAAACATCAGTGCCTCCTCATCACTCCTTGAGTTCCACAAGAAGCTGAAGACCTGGCTCTTCATATGAGCACCTTGGAGACCACACACCTACACACCTGCTGAAGCACCTGTATACCCATCTTGGGGGATTAGGGTGCTATACAAATAAACATAACATAACACACCCAAACGCCCGACGTCAAGATTCGAGTAAGAATTACAACTTGAAGACTGATTCAGTGGCTGGAGTCCTCTGTGCTCCAAAACCAGTGTAATGAAAAGGTGGAAAGGGAAGTAGTATCAGGAGTAAAGATACCAGCCAAGGGCCCCTAAACGAGAACAGGAGATTTGAATAAGAAGAAATAGATATATTGCTGCGACTGAGCTAAATAGTCCATTGAGTAACTTAAGTAGTAGCCCTTCCCAGAAAGCAAGTAACTTTCAGACCCCAAGATGCTTCTGTGCTCCAGCTGCCTCACGACAACGGAAACTGAAGTCAGAATGGAATTCAACGCAGAGTATGGTGTCCTGCATTGACAAGATGCACAGCAATTGCAGTCCACCAAACCAGAAAAAAGTACAAAGAAAGTGTCTGGAGGAAAATAAAGTCCTCTTCAGTAAAAAGAAACACTCAAAGTAAAAGTTCATCCCATTACCCAAAAGGCCAGAGCGGAGTCAAATTTTCATGACGAAAAGGGATCCAGGTAAGGAAATGGACACCCAGTTGAAGAAGACAACTAGAGGACAACAATGAACTATTTCAGAAGAAATTCGAAGAGAAACTCGCAGGCGTGAGTTGACAAAAAGCTAGTAAGGCAAAACAAGCACAAGAAGACACCCAGCCAGCGGCCAGGTTGACATACTGTAAAGCCCGCGACACTGGATAGGGTCCCCCTCGAACACAGAAAGACCGTCACTCATGCCCTGGTCACCAGCAGACTCGACTACAGCAACACACTCTACGCCGTAATAAACAAAAACCTCACCCGCAAGCTACAGAACATCCAGAACGCCTCTGCAAGACTGGTCCTCAACCTGCCAAGACACTGCCACATCTCCCAGCACCTGCGCACACTCCACTGGCTCCCCATCGAGGCTAGAGTCACCTTCAAGATGCTCACCCACGCACACAAGGCCCTCCACGACACCGGACCAGCATACCTGAACAGCCGACTCAAATTCCACGCACCCCAAAGGACCCTACGATCAGCCCAGCTCTCCTACGCCGTGGTCCTCCGCACCAGAAAGACCAGATCGGGTGGCCGCTCCTTCTCCTTCCTCGTGGCCAGAGCCTGGAACGCCCTTCCGCTCCACCTCAGACAGGCAACATCGCTCCCCATCTTCGCAAGAAACCTCAAACCCTGGCTCTTCGACAGACCCCCTCCTTGATGGCCTGGAACCTGCACCCCCCCCCACCCCCAGCACCTTGAGACCCTTACGGGTGAGTAGTCGCGCTCAACAAATGCCTGATTGATTGATTGTGCAAGCTCAGAGCCGAGCAAGTGTGGTCTAAGCAACGTGGAAGCCTGTTGGCCCCACCTGAACCTTCCATGTTCCCACCTAGCATGGTGCCTTTGTCGAGAAATTCTGGTTTGAGGACCAGGGCTGAAGCTTGGTCAGTAAGATTGGGGGAGGTGGGGGTGTAAGCTTGATTTCATAACAATCACACCGGCATCTCTTGTTAAAATACATTATGAGAAGCAGGAAAACAGCGGGGCTTAAGAGGTAGTGGAAAGAGAGAGGAGTGCAGATTTTTAGGGGTATTTAAAACACAATTGTTTTCAAACTAACCAAGTTTTAAGGCAGCAACAGGCAGCAACGAGAGACAGTGTGTGTGTGTGTGTTGTTTTTTATGTATGTGCATGTATAAATCCTGGGTGAAATCCAACAGACACTTCACCATACCCGACTGAAAGCACCTGTACCCAACAATTTACTACAGAATAAATTTTCTAGGGGGGTGTAACACCCCAAACACCCCCCTTTAACCTACACCCCTGTTGAGGATGTATGCCTCCACCACCCACAGAGGAGCATACCCCTTGCCTCCCTTGGCAGGTGGATGCAGGCTCTGACACAAAACAAAGCAGCAGCTACACACATAGACAGTAGAGGAACAGCTGGCACACGCAGACACAGATGGATGTAAAATGGATGAAGGATAAATTAATGGCAGCCTGGATGAATATATAGATGAAAAGGTAGTTGTGTGGCTGTTTGTGCGTACAGAGACGGCTGGGTGTAGGTATCCAGAATGATGGGATGCACATAAGGATGCGGTGGGTGTGCAGACGAATGCTTGGGTGTGGCTGGATAACTATATGAATGCATAAGTGAAGTTGGATGGCTACATGCATTTGTTAAATTGGGTGGGTAACTGCATGCGTTTGGGTGGATGATAAATGCAGGGGAAGGGCTAAATTGATATGTAGGTGTAGGCTGATGGTAGAGAATAGGTAGTTGAAAGATGCCAGTGGATCAAAGGATAAATAGAGGGGGGTGTGGGTGGAAACGAATGAGCAGAAGGGTGGCAAGACCTCACACAGAACGCACAGCAGATAATGCATTGATAACATATTATGCATTGCATAGACTGCCCTTCCACACTGAAGATTATAATGCTGAGCACACAGGCGAAATGCACCATGTCCCCTCCAAGTGACACCTCTTGAGAGAGAGGCCAGATGTGCCCCACACCCCAGGTTGCAGAGAGCTCATGAGATAGACAGACACTGGTGGACACCAACCAGTGGCATTGATGTTATGGTGCGCTCCTTCATGAATGTTATATGTTACATGATCTTTATATAGCGCACATCCACCAATTCCTTGACTTCTCACTGCTTTTCCTTATGGTCTGCAGTTGTGGGTTTGCCCTTGGAAGGTCATCTGTAGATGTGTCCGTGGACAGACTGTAGGAGAGTAGGATCTGCTTCACATGGGTACCCCCACTTTTTGTTGATGCTTCACTGTTTTTCGACATTAGTCTGGCTGGGGCCCTGCTAATCAGAACCCCAGCCTAGCTGCTTCCTCTCTAAAATGGTTTCCATGTGCCTTAGGCACATCACTGATTGGAATCTGGAGTGCCCTTATAAGTCCCTAGTATATGGTATACTATGTACCAAGGGCATAGGTACCTCAGAGGCCTGCCAGGGGCTGCAGCATGTATTATGCCACCCCTGGAAGGCCATCCAAACTGACACCACAGGTCTGCTACTGCAGCCTGGGTAAGGTGGTGCATGCACCCCTTACTGTGATATAGGTTACCTATATCACTAAATACATACACACATATAAACCTATAAGTCACTCCTAAGGCAGGCCTTATCAATCCTAAAGGCAGAGTGCATGGTTCCTATGTGAGAGGGTGCCCCTGCATGAGCAGGGCCCCTCTGCAGCATTCGGAGACCCTTCTCTGATGCTGTTTGTAGTGCAGCCTGACCATATACTCTTAAGCGCATTATAACCTTGCGTTAAATGCTAACTTTGGAATGGCTGCACCTAAACATGTCGTGTTTGGTGTCAAACATCTTGGAATACTACCCCCCCGCCAATTCTGGCGGCGGGGGTATCATTCCACCCTTCTAGAGGGAGAGACATGTTAACCCTGGCCTGGCCGGTAACTTCTTTCCAAAGCCCTGGCATCACAAAATGGATGCTGTTGCCACAGACACGAGTCTGGCCTCCTGCTGCTGGATGAAACTCCGGCAGGGGAGGCCTGGACAATAGGTTTCCTGTCCCAGGGAGGTGTGACCACCTCCCCAGACAGGATAATGTGTATTGGGGCTGGGCGGGAGCACTTTCGGGTGCTTTGAAGTCCTGCACTGGGGGCACATTTGGTGTCCCTGTGCATACCCCAGTTCAAACCGGATCAGGGGCTTGCAGCCCCTGCTTTGGCGCGAACTGGACAAAGGGAAAGGGGTGTAGCCACCCCTCTGCCCTGGCCCACCCATAGGTGGGGCCACAGAGTAGTCCAACCCCTATCCTTAGTATAAGTATAGGAACCCAGTCCTTAGGACTTTAGATTATCCCTGGACGAAACTCTGAAACTGAATCCTGGACCTTCGACGCTCTACTCACGATTAGAGGACAGAAGAATCTCCCTTGGGGTCAAGGAGTGACTCCCCTGCTTGGCAGGCACCAAAGAAGCATCTGTCCGGTTCGCATTTCTGAAGCTCCCGTCGGACGCCGAAGTCATCGCATCACCAGAGGTGGATTCTCAGACTTCCCCGAGGCTACCCTGAGTCCCCAGCAAAGCTGAGGCCCGTGGCTATCGTGGGTGACTTGAGACCGTGACCCCTGGACACCAAGCACATTTGCAAGTGCATCCTCTTCTGGGTCTCCCAAGAAATCGTGCTTTGGGCTCAGAGTAGCCCTAGCCTCCAGCACCAACTACATCGAAGATCACTGGCCCCTACTCCACGAGTGTCCTGTGAGCCAGATCCACGTGCGGCGTCATGAGGCTCCTTCGCGGTCGCTAGCCCGTTGGCTAGTAGCCCTTAACGAAGGCCAATCTTTTTCTAACTTGGCATCCTGCTTGCTCCAGGCCTGCCCTCACTTACCCTCGCTGGATGAGTTCCCCAGACCTTGCTGATCTGCACCATCGACAATCTTCCTCTGCATCGAGACTTGCCGTTGCCAAGGCTTGTTGGGTCCAATCCGGTCGCTGACACCTCAGCACTCGACAGACATTGTGTACCAGCCCGAATCCTGCTCCTGGTCGCCGACAATGCCTCCTGGACCTCGTGGCTGAAGAGTCAAGACGACTGTCAACGCACCTGAAGCACTCAACATCGGTGGGCATCTGTCCATCGCCTTCCTGGTCACTGGCTAGTGACCCAGACTCTGTCCCCTCTGCTTTCAGGTTCTTCAGAACTCCGATCCACTCTTGGATCCACCCGGACACTTTCCACTTGGTCGCCAGCAGCACTTTGCAGCAGATCGCCATTCAAATCGACGACGAAACCCGACCCCGAAAGGCATCTATGAACCCGGCTTCCCTGGGTGAGGTAACACGAGTACTCCGGTGCTCCCGTGGGTAGAGACTCTTCAAAGTCCTAGATCTCAAAGGGTTTGGTCCAAGTCCTCTTTTAAGTGTCCCTTTTCTCTAATTTCCCGATCACGACTTTCTCCATAGAAGTCAACGGCGTACCGCGGTTGTGTATTTACACTGCACGCGTCTCCCGTGGGTCCCCTGTGTCACTACCTTGGGTGGTTCCTTGTGGTCCAAGCACTTCTAGAGGCTCTAGGCCTAGTGTCTAGTTCAGTCGTGGTTCTTATACCACTTTATTGGTATATGGTTTGGTACGCCCCTAGGGCCCAAACGTGTATTTGTGCTATTACTGTGTTTAAATAACTTCTAACTTATGTACTTCGAACTCTAGCCTCATAAAGAGACTAGAGGGGTGTGTTTAGCAATAAATACATATATTTTGAATATATACCTGGTGTGGTGCTCTTTCATTTGGTCACTCAAGAGATTATAGACTGGTAAAACAAGCTGCTTTACATTCCTTCAAGACTTAGCCTGAAGGCTGCTCACCATAGCTACCACTAGGATAGCTTTCAATAAGGTTGTCTTTAACCTATCTCCAATAAGGGGTTGTTTGGACTGGTGCAAGGTGCCCACTATAATTAGTGGACAGCATATACCAGGCCAACTTCTCACATTGGTGTGCAGCGGGTGGGATTCCAGCTTGCTATTGTTTTACCCGATAATCTCAATTGAATTGATCAACTGAAAACCACTAAAGGTACCTAAGGTACATATAATTTAAGCTTAGAATACAGTAAGTTCTACTGAACTTAGAGTTGTGTGTGAAGGGATAGCACAACCCTTTCTACAACTCAAGAGAGTTTAGTAGGCCACACTAGAGTAGGTAGTGCATACACCACACCACACTAGTAATGTCTTTAAGGGTAGGATCTAAAGAATCCTTGCAGGAAGCCATTGAGCTTCCACCCTCCAAGTATGATACACTCCCATTCTTGGAATTGAGAGCTTTATGCAACTTGAGAAAAATAAGGACAGGCCAAAGCCCCACCACCCAACACCTCAATGAGTTGTTGGTGGCTTATGACCTTAGTAAGCCCTTGGGGACTGAAGGGGTAGGAGCTGAGGGTGGGGCAGAAGATGAGGATGGGACCAGGGGTACATATACCCCCAGCCCCCCCTCTGAAACTGGCCAGGAGGGCGACAATGGCCCTGACCTGGATAATCCAACCCCTCCTGAGGAAGATGAAGAGGATGATCAGAATGATGCCCTCTTTGTCCCCCCAGGAAGGATTGTGAGTGTGCCCAGAAGGTCTAGGTCTTCTTCTCAGGAGTCTAACCACTCTGGCACCTCAATAGGGAGCTCTGTCTCATCTCATAGGAGGGAATCCTCTCATGAGAGAAGAAAGAGGCTGGTTCAATATGAGGAAGCTCAGCTTGAAATCAAAAAGAAGCAACTGGCCATAGACAGGGAGTCCCTGGATCTCCTTAGAGAGAAAATAAAGTTGGGACTAGAGTCCCATGGTGGCAGCCATGTCCCTAGAGATAGGGAAAGGTCCTATGACCATAGGAACCTGAGCAAGATTGTCCCTCCCTATCAGAATGGGGATGACATCCACAAGTGGATAACTGCTCTAGAGAGGGCCTGTAAGGTACAGAAGGTCCCTCAGGAGCAGTGGGCAGCAATCTTGTGGCTCTCCTTTGCTGACAAAGGTAGAGATAAGCTCCTCACTGTTAGAGAGGAGGATGCTGATAATTACAAGGTCTTGAAGAGTGCTCTTATTGATGGGTTTGGCCTAACCACTGAACAGTACAGGTTGAAGTTCAGAGATACCCAAAAAGCACAGACTCAAGACTGGGTAGACTATGTGGATTGTTCTGCCAAGGCTCTGGAAGGCTGGTTGATGGGCAGTAAGGTGTGTGACTTCTCAGGATTGTACAATCTGATAATGAGGGAGCAGATTCTTAATAACTGTCAAAATCAGCTGTTGCACCAATACCTGGTAGACTCTGATCTGACCTCTCCCCAAGAATTGGGAAAGAAGGCAGACAAGTGGGTCAGAACCAGGGTGAAGCAGAAGGTACAGAACCAAGGTGGGGAAAACAAGAAGCAAGATGCTAAGAACTCTGAAAAGGGTGGGGAGAAGGGTAAAGATCAAAAGTCTTCATCAGGCCCCCAAAAATCTTCTTCTGGTGGGGATTCACAGTCTACCAAAGAGAAAGGCCAAAGAAAACCATGGTGCAAGGTCTGTAAGCAAAAGACCCACTGGACCAGTGATTGCACCAAGTCCAAAGACTCCAGTCCAGCACCCACCAATGCCCCTAAGGCACCTGTTCCCCCTAGTACAGTTGGTGGGAGTGCTCCAGCCAAGGGTTTAGTAGGGTTCACCCTGGGTACTGAGTTGGGCTCTGACCTAGTCAGAGAACTGACTCAGGCTGTGTTAGTCTGTGATGGAGGCATGGATGTGACCTCCACTGTGAGTCCCAGTAATCTGGGCAAGTACAGACAACAGCCTTTAATCAATGGACGTGAGGCTTTGGCATTTAGGGACACAGGGGCAAGTGTCACAATGGTGACACAAGACCTTGTGAATCCTGGGCAAGTTATACTTGGTGAAATGTACCAAGTGACCAATGCTAGCAATGTCAGAACAGACCATACTCTGGCAGTTGTTAACTTCTCCTGGGGAGGGGTAACTGGCCTTAAGAAGGTTGTGGTAAGTGCAAACCTACCAGTCGAATGCTTGCTTGGCAATGACTTAGAGACTTCTGCTTGGGCAGAAGTGGAGCTCAGAACCCATGCAGAAATGCTGGGGATCCCTGCAGATGTGTTTGCTGTGACCAGGTCACAAGCCAAAATGTCTAGCACTGAACAGGCCTTGGATTCTGGAAGAATGGACCAAGTGCCTTCCAAGAGGAGGAGTAGTAGGGTTAAGGCAGTGCCTTCCCCCTTGGCTCAGGAGGAAGATCAGTCCCTTGAGGGGGATGATCTCAGCCCTGAAGAAGGAACTGTCCCAGAGGAACTTGAACCTGACCAGGTTGAGTTCTTGGGGACAGGGGGACCTTCTAGGGCAGATCTGAGCCAGGAGCAGCAGAGCTGCCCCTCCCTTGAACCCCTCAGACAGCAAGCTGCTGCTGAGGCTGCTGGGAAAGCTAGTGGTCCCCATACAGTGTATTGGGATGATGGACTCCTGTACTCAGAGAGTAGAGACCCCAAGCCTGGTGCTACCAGGAGGTTGGTTATACCTCTGAAGTTCAGGGGCTTCCTATTGACCCTAGCCCATGATATTCCCTTAGCAGGTCACCTGGGCCAGAACAAGACTTGGGACAGACTTGTCCCTCACTTTCACTGGCCCCACATGTCTGAAGACAGCAAGGAGTGTTGTCGCTCCTGTGTAACCTGCCAAGCCAGTGGCAAGGCAGGTGGCACTACAAAGGCCCCCTGATACCACTACCTGTGGTGGGGGTGCCCTTTGAAAGGGTAGGGATTGACATTGTTGGTCCCATGGATCCCCAAACAGCCTCTGGGCACAGGTTTATCCTGGTGGTAGTGGATCATGCCACCAGGTACCCAGAAGCTATTCCCCTCAGGACCACTACAGCACCTGTGGTGGCAAGGGCCCTCCTGGGAATTTTCTCAAGAGTGGGCTTTCCTAAGGAGGTAGTATCAGACAGGGGTGCTAACTTCATGTCTGGGTACTTAAAAGCAATGTGGAAGGAGTGTGGAGTGACTTATAAGTTCACCACACCCTATCACCCACAATGCAATGGTTTATTTGAGAGATTCAACAAAACCTTGAAGGGCATGATTAAAGGGCTCCCAGAAAAGCTTAGGCGTAGATGGGACATACTCTTGCCCTGCCTTTTATTCGCATATAGGGAGGTGCCTCAGAAGGGGGTTGGTTACAGCCCTTTTGAACTTCTGTTTGGCCACCCTGTGAGGGGTCCACTGTGCTTGGTGAAGGAAGGATGGGAGTTACCTCTCAAGCCCCCAAAGCAAGATATAGTGGACTATGTACTTGGTCTCCGCTCCAGGATGGCTGAGTATATGAAAAAGGCAACCAAAAACCTTGAGGCTAGCCAGGAACTTCAAAAGGCCTGGCATGACCAAAAGGCTGTTCTGACTGTTTACCAGCCAGGACAGAAGGTGTGGGTGTTGGAGCCAGTGGCCCCAGCAGCTCTCCAAGACAAATGGAGTGGACCCCACAGAAGGGTGAGGTTACCTACTTAGTAGACCTAGGAACACCCAGGAGTCCCCACAGGGTTCTCCATGTCAACAGGTTAAAACCATATGTGGACAGGGCAGACATGGGCTTGCTCATGGCTACTGATGAAGGGCAGGAGGAAGAGAGTGACCCACTCCCTGACCTGCTCTCACAGAACCCTGACGATGGGTCAGTAGATGGTGTAGCCTTGTCAGGCAGCCTCACTACCCAGCAACAAACTGATTGTAGGCAAGTTCTCAATCAGTTTAGACATATGTTTTCACTGACACCCAGTCAGACCACCTGGTGCACTCATGAAGTGGACACTGGGGACAGTCTGCCTATTAAAAATAAGATTTATAGGCAACCTGACCATGTCAGGGACTGTATCAGGACTGAAGTCCAGAAAATGTTGGAATTGGGAGTTATTGAACCCTCAGATAGCCCTTGGGCTAGTCCAGTGGTCCTTGTACCAAAACCTCACACCAGTGGTGGAAAAAGAGAGATGAGGTTTTGTGTGGACTACAGGGGTCTCAATGCAGTCACTAGGACTGATGCCCATCCAATACCAAGGGCAGATGAGCTCATAGATACTTTGGCCTCAGCCAAATATCTCAGCACATTTGACTTGACAGCTGGCTACTGGCAGATCAGACTAGCTGATACTGCAAAGCCCAAAACAGCATTCTCAACCCCTAGTGGGCATTATCAATTTGTGGTAATGCCCTTTGGTCTGAAGAATGCACCTGCCACTTTCCAGAGGCTGGTGAATACAGTTCTCACAGGTCTGGAAGCCTATAGTGCAGCATATCTAGATGATATTGCTGTCTTTAGCTCCACCTGGGAGGATCACCTGGTCCACCTCAGGAATGTTTTACAGGCCCTGCAAAAGGCAGGCCTGAATATCAAGGCCACTAAGTGCCAGATAGGGCAGAGTCAGGTTGTGTACCTGGGCCACCTTGTGGGTGGAGGCCAGGTTCAACCTTTGCAGAGCAAGATCCAGACTATCATGGACTGGACTGCTCCCACTACCCAGACTCAGGTGAGAGCCTTCTTAGGCCTGACTGGGTACTATAGGAGATTTGTCAAGGGGTATGGATCAATAGTGACACCCCTGAATGACTTAACTTCTAAGAAAATGCCCAAAAAGTTTCAGTGGACAGTTAGCTGTCAAAAGGCATTTGATGACCTGAAGCAGGCCATGTGCACTGCTCCCATTCTACAGAGTCCTGATTACTCCAAGAAGTTCATTGTTCAAACTGATGCATCTGAATTGGGGGTAGGGGCTGTACTGTCACAATTGAATGAAGAAGGTCAGGATCAGCCAGTAGCTTTCATTAGCAGAAGGCTGACCCCTAGAGAGAAACGTTGGTCAGCCATAGAGAGGAGGCCTTTGCTGTGGTCTGGGCTCTGAAGAAGTTGAGGCCATACTTGTTTGGTGCACACTTCCTGGTTCAGACAGACCATAAGCCCCTCTTATGGCTAAAACAAATGAAGGGTGAAAACCCCAAACTGCTTAGGTGGTCCATTTCCCTACAGGGGATGGACTTTACAGTGGAACATAGACCTGGGAGTAACCATGCCAATGCAGATGGACTCTCTAGGTACTTCCACTTAGAACATGAAGACTTAACTGGGCAAGGTTAGTTTAATGTCCCTACGTTTGGGGGGGGGGGTTGTGTAGGAGAGTAGGATCTGCTTCACATGGGTACCCCCACTTTTTGCTGATGCTTCACTGTTTTTCGACATTAGTCTGGCTGGGGCCCTGCTAATCAGAACCCCAGCCTAGCTTCTTCCTCTCTAAAATAGTTTCCATGTGCCTTAGGCACATCACTGATTGGAATCTGGAGTGCCCTTATAAGTCCCTAGTATATGGTATACTATGTACCAAGGGCATAGGTACCTCAGAGGCCTGCCAGGGGCTGCAGCATGTATTATGCCACCCCTGGAAGGCCATCCAAACTGACACCACAGGTCTGCTACTGCAGCCTGGGTAAGGTGGTGCATGCACCCCTTACTGTGATATAGGTTACCTATATCACTAAATACATACACACATATAAACCTATAAGTCACTCCTAAGGCAGGCCTTATCAATCCTAAAGGCAGAGTGCATGGTTCCTATGTGAGAGGGTGCCCCTGCATGAGCAGGGCCCCTCTGCAGTGTTCGGAGACCCTTCTCTGATGCTGTTTGTAGTGCAGCCTGACCATATACTCTTAAGCGCATTATAACCTTGCGTTAAATGCTAACTTTGGAATGGCTGCACCTAAACATGTCGTGTTTGGTGTCAAACATCTTGGAATACTACCCCCCGCCAATTCTGGCGGCGGGGGTAGCATTCCACCCTTCTAGAGGGAGAGACATGTTAACCCTGGCCTGGCCGGTAACTTCTTTCCAAAGCCCTGGCATCACAAAATGGATGCTGCTGCCACAGACACGAGTCTGGTCCCCTGCTGCTGGACGAAACTCCGGCAGGGGAGGCCTGGACAATAGGTTTCCTGTCCCAGGGAGGTGTGACCACCTCCCCAGACAGGATAATGTGTATTGGGGCTGGGCGGGAGCACTTTCGGGTGCTTTGAAGTCCTGCACTGGGGGCACATTTGGTGTCCCTGTGCATACCCCAGTTCAAACCGGATCAGGGGCTTGCAGCCCCTGCTTTGGCGCGAACTGGACAAAGGGAAAGGGGTGTAGCCACCCCTCTGCCCTGGCCCACCCATAGGTGGGGCCACAGAGTAGTCCAACCCCTATCCTTAGTATAAGTATAGGAACCCAGTCCTTAGGACTTTAGATTATCCCTGGACGAAACTCTGAAACTGAATCCTGGACCTTCGACGCTCTACTCACGATTAGAGGACAGAAGAATCTCCCTTGGGGTCAAGGAGTGACTCCCCTGCTTGGCAGGCACCAAAGAAGCATCTGTCCGGTTCGCATTTCTGAAGCTCCCGTCGGACGCCGAAGTCATCGCATCACCAGAGGTGGATTCTCAGACTTCCCGAGGCTACCCTGAGTCCCCAGCAAAGCTGAGGCCCGTGGCTATCGTGGGTGACTTGAGACTGTGACCCCTGGACACCGAGCACATTTGCAAGTGCATCCTCTTCTGGGTCTCCCAAGAAGTCGTGCTTTGGGCTCCGAGTAGCCCTAGCCTCCAGCACCAACTCCACCGAAGATCACTGGCCCCCACTCCACGAGTGTCCTGTGAGCCAGATCCACGTGCGGCGTCATGAGGCTCCTTCGCGGTCGCTAGCCCGTTGGCTAGTAGCCCTTAACGAAGGCCAATCTTTTCCTAACTTGGCATCCTGGTTGCTCCAGGCCTGCCCTCACTTACCCTTGCTGGGTGCATTTCCCAGACCTTGCTGGTCTGCATTATCGACGATCTTCCTAAGCATCGAGACTTGCCGTTGCCAAGGCTTGTTGGGTCCAATCCGGTCGCCGACACCTCAGCACTCGACAGACATCGTGTACCAGCCCGAATCCTGCTTCTGGTCGCCGACAATGCCTCCTGGACCTCGTGGCTGAAGAGTCAAGACGACTGTCAACGCACCTGAAGCACTCGACATCGGTGGGCATCTGTCCATCGCCTTCCTGGTCACTGGCTAGTGACCCAGACTCTGTCCCCTCTGCTTTCAGGTTCTTCAGAACTCCGATCCACTCTTGGATCCACCCGGACACTTTCCACTTGGTCGCCAGCAGCACTTTGCAGCAGATCGCCATTCAAATCGACGACGAAACCCGACCCCGAAAGGCACCTATGCACCCGGCTTCCCTGGGTGAGGTAACACGAGTACTCCGGTGCTCCCGTGGGTAGAGACTCTTCAAAGTCCTAGATCTCAAAGGGTTTGGTCCAAGTCCTCTTTTAAGTGTCCCTTTTCTCTAATTTCCCGATCACGACTTTCTCCATAGAAGTCAACGGCGTACCTCGGTTGTGTATTTACACTGCACGCGTCTCCCGTGGGTCCCCTGTGTCACTACCTTGGGTGGTTCCTTGTGGTCCAAGCACTTCTAGAGGCTCTAGGCCTAGTGTCTAGTTCAGTCGTGGTTCTTATACCACTTTATTGGTATATGGTTTGGTACGCCCCTAGGGCCCAAACGTGTATTTGTGCTATTACTGTGTTTAAATAACTTCTAACTTATGTACTTCGAACTCTAGCCTCATGAAGAGACCAGAGGGGTGTGTTTAGCAATAAATACATATATTTTGAATATATACCTGGTGTGGTGCTCTTTCATTTGGTCACTCAAGAGATTATAGACTGGTAAAACAAGCTGCTTTACATTCCTTCAAGACTTAGCCTGAAGGCTGCTCTCCATAGCTACCACTAGGATAGCTTTCAATAAGGTTGTCTTTAACCTATCTCCAATAAGGGGTTGTTTGGACTGGTGCAAGGTGCCCACTATAATTAGTGGACAGCATATACCAGGCCAACTTCTCACACAGACCATGGCCAATATAACTATAGTGGTCTTGTGTTGGATGCTGGCATTTACCAACAGTTGCGCTCTGGAGGGGTGGGACTGGAGGTCATTGTGACCTTACAGCTAAACCCACCTGAGAGCGACAGTTTTAGGATCCTGTATTCTGACAGTACAGGTATGGGTCATTTTTGTCTGTTAGCCTCTTTCTATTTTTTCACTCGACTTCCAGCCACATTGGAACACACATGACTTGTGTGTGCTTACGTTGCCACGCCAGCTTCCCAGGAGCACACTTACAGTGCTGCTGCTTTGGTCTATCTCTAGGTGCCCATAATGCATTCTCTTCAGCATGTGCTGATGTAATGAAGCATATGTGGCATGTTCACACTATCATGGCAGCAGGCACACACGGTCCAACTGGCTCAGGCAATCACACATGTCAATAATCTGGGCCGGCCAACCTTCTATATTTATGTTTACTTGCGCCATGTCTGAGCACAGCCTTCTTGCTCTTGTCTCTTGTACATGTCCAAAGATCACATGTGTTAGCTGTAACTGATATGTGCCATGCCCTGTCCAGTCGTTGCAATTGTTGTCTTGCACCACTCTCAGTCCTGCCCTGCTTCCTCTGACGGAGTGTCCCCTGTCACTGATTCAAACCATAACATTTTCGGAGGTAAGGATAGGATGGATTTCAGTGTGCACACATGGCCCTGCTTGTGAGCAACTGTTGGCTTAGCTTCAAAAACATCCATGTGCATCCACTGTGAGTTCCTCTGTTTGCCATGATGTCAAAACAGAATACTAAACGTCAACCCTATCTAGACTTGTCTGACTGCAGCTGCAATAAAATCACTTATGTCGGTGCGGTGACAAAAGACCATACCTCATGAGTGACAGTTGTAACCAGCCAATCGCTGATAAATATGGGTCCATC
This sequence comes from Calotriton arnoldi, assembly GCA_963921515.1. Taxonomy (NCBI): domain Eukaryota; kingdom Metazoa; phylum Chordata; class Amphibia; order Caudata; family Salamandridae; genus Calotriton; species Calotriton arnoldi. The sequence goes on along the minus strand of CAWUFW010023164.1, from coordinate 55,830 downwards.
AATATGTGAATGTCTCAATAACCAATGACTGATAGGGGTAGGCGGCTTACCTTGTCCTGCTCTCTGCATAGATCTCAATAGTTCTGCATAGTGAAGGTCCTCATTTGGCCAAAGCTGTCTCTTGCCAGACCGAATGAAGTCCACTCAAAAATACAAGAAGCCCTTCCTGGAGTGGATATAAACCACGATGAATGACCGCTTTACATATTTATGAAACCTCAAGGGTACGAATCAGTAGAACACACAAATATTTATTTATAATCTAACCATTTACATCCTGATCACAATCAGGCCCTGAGATTTGATTGGTTATTACCAGTTGACGAGTATGACTAATGCCGAGAGCTTTCGCTTCCAATTTAGGGACGGTCCTTGGCAGAGTCAGACTTAGATTGCCACTTCCATCAGACGTGGTGCGCAGACTCGCACCACGCGCAAATCAGTTGATGACTGATTGCCCCGAACTGTTGTACATCTGAAAGTTTCTCAGAAAATATTACAAGACAATCAAACGGAGGGGCTTATTTACAAGGAAAAGATGGAGCCCGGAGCTACGGCAAATTTTGCAGCACCACGCTCCGCTATTTCCAAAAAGCAGAGATGCGCCATTATTACAACAATACAGTGCACTCTGAGTTTTCCCTAGCACAGACTCTAAAATTAGCTGCCTAGCACCAACACAGACACCCTTGTGCCATAGTGCAAGGGTGCCTGCATTGCAAGGAATGATTGTTTATATGCAGGAAGGTGTTCCTTCCTGGTACATAAACAACCCATAATGGTGATTTGCTACTTCTATGTGTGCTGCAGATGCATTCTGCAGCACACATAGAAGTAGCAGATCACCATTATTTGATGATTGTTTATGTACAGGAAGGGACACTTTCTTGCACATAAACAATCATTAATGACATTTTGCTCTTTCTATGTGTGCTGCAGAATGCAGCACACAGAACAAGCAAAAATGAGGAGCAATAAAAGTATTTCTCCTCATTGTGCCATTCTCACACCTGCTATTGCCTGGCGTTTGTTTTTGGCGCTGCCTCAGATTTACACATCCTTGTAAATCGGGGGCAGCGTCAAAAAGCAATGGGTGTTGCAGTGGAACACCCACAGCAACACCCATTGCATGCCCCTTTCATTCAGATACCTGCGTGAAAGGGTACCATATTACGTCCAAAAAAGTGGCATTCCTGTGGCGCAATCCCCTTGTAAATACGCCCGACTTTCCTGGAGTGGCTCATAGCCATGCAAAGGTTCACGCCACAGCAGACCTCAGAGAGACAAATTCAGGTTACACCAAAAAAGGACAGAAAGGGGTGCCATGACATAAATAACACTTATAATGTGAATATATCATGCATATTCCATCATACCACAATTTCTCACCACAGAACCAGAGTGGACAACAACAACTGTAAGACAGGAGTTAGAAGGGTCGTGGAAAGGAGGACACTGTCTCAGGGAGCAGATGGATCCGTGTCCAGGGGAAATGGGCTAAAGGCTTAGGCCCTCATTACATTTGGGCAGAACAGGGTAAGGTATTTACCACACATAGTAAATACCTACTATTCAGGCTGGACTGAGAACACAAAGCAGCCCTGGCAATTTTATCGGACAGGCCACCTAGAGGGGAAGTGGGGGGCAAGAGGTGGGTGAGGGTGCAAGTGTGAAGCACTGCTGCATAACTAAACCAGCCCCCTGGACTGTTGCTTTTGTTACTGGGGGCTGATATTGCAGGATCGCCGCAAAACCGGCACCCACCCTTCCAGCCTACTGGGGAAACGCCCGATGCCCGCTACGGCCAGTCCGGCCCTGCTCCTATTCCGAGTTAGTAACCTGCAAATGTGGCATAACAAGTGGAATGGGCATTTAACAAACCAAATTCCACATGCTTTGCGTTTTTTACAGGCCTTTCCCTGATGCCAGGTTTGACATCCAGAATTCACCACAGGAATACTGAGAGGGTGTGATAATTATCTCACAACTTGCAATTCCGATCCCTGTGCAAACAAGCTTTTGTACAGGGACTGGAATTTAGCCCTTATTTTGTAATGAGGGCATAAGGCCCGCATTATAAATGGCCCAGTAACTGTTGTGATATTTATCAGGTGTAATAAATACCACCCAATTACAAGTTTTTCGGGGATAACATGCAGATTTGATGCCTACTGCAACAAAATCCACATGTTTTGGAACATCCTGGGCATTTTTGCAACGATAAATATTGGAATATTTGAACTGCAGATATTTATCACATAACTCGTAAAGGCACACAAAGCCAATCACTGGGTTTCTCGGAATGAGGGCCCAAGTGGGTTCAACACCCAGTGGAAGGGGCATGTTTCAGTGGCGTAGGAAATTTGAGGGGGCCCCCCTGCAAGATGCATGGAGGGGCCCCCACTCAGAACTTCATCAGGAACTCTCGGGCAAAAGTACTGTGCTGAGGGGGCCCCCTGTAGCTCGGGGGCCCCCCGCACCACGGGGGCTGCGGGGGCCTGTGTTATGCCCCTGGCATGTTTATGGTGAACCTGTGAGCGCAACACGCAGTTTAAATAGAATATATACAGGGTGCACAGAGGCAAAAGGGGCGGAGAGGGGCAAATTACATTTGTCTGTAGCAGTCCCCAGATTCTGCTCTTCAGGCGGCTGCAGCTGTGAGGGTCAGATTTGCCCCAGTCTGTCCAGAAGGCTAAAGGCAGAGCAGCAGTTTCTATCCGACGGTGTAACATTTTCAAAGTAGTGGGCGGCCCAGGGGTTCCTCATGAACTAATGGTAATCATGAGGCGGGGGTTATCTCAGTCTGCGGCAGCAGTAATGCCACACCTGAACCAGATTAGCCTTCAATGGAATAGTGAGGGTAACCCTGATGGAGTGGGCAAAATGGTAAGGACAGCATCAGTGGCATAGCGTGGGTGAGGCCACAGGGGTGGTTGTCCCGGGAGCAAAATTCTTAGGGGCATTCTTAGGGGCGCACAATTTGAAAAGAAAAGTGGAAGGATGCTTGCCTTGCCCCGGGCGCTGGCAACCCAGGCTAAGCCGCTGGCCAGCATGTCCCTGAAGGTACCATGCATCACTGGCATTGATCAAATGGATGAAAGAGCACCATGGTGCCCCCAAGCCAGAAACACACCAGGGCAACCAAGTTTGGTACCAAGAATTACCAGCTCCTTGCCTGAACTGAGCACCAGAGGCCCATATCCTCTTTCAGCGCGAGGTATCGTAGCTGACGTGTGATGTAGCTGGAAACAGGAAATCCAAACTGTGTTCACAGGGCACAGATCAGGAGGCTATTCCGGTAAAATAGTTCACAGAGACTACATCCTGTAACAAAGAAACATACAGGAAGACTCGTCTGGGAAATTGTTACTTAGCCAAACTAAGGACTGAAGGCGCAACACAGCAGAGCATCGCTCTTCAGAAGGTGTATACTTATTGTGAGAAGGGATTGTATCACAAGAAACGCTCAAAGAGGCCCCACACAGCCCAGGTGTTGGTTGGAGGGCCTTATATGTATAAAGAAGTATCTCACAGAAGTAGGTAAGACTCTCCCCCAGGAAGACACATGGTACGACCAAGAAAGCCACCTGGCTCTAGGACAGATTATTTTGGCCAGTGACTAAGATCATACCACATCTACCACTTCACTGTGGAGCCAAGGGTCATATCCAAGGCTCCTTTGGTGCACCTCATGAATAGGTTCCTCTTCCAGTATGTGGGGCTGGACATAGTATACGCTCTGGGATCCACCAGCAAAAGTGACAAAAACCTTAAGAATGGCCTTAGACAATGCTGCAATGCTTCACAAAGGCACTGCCAGAAGGCCCATAGGTACTTAGTCACTGAATAAAGACATTGCTCGGATACTGAGCTGGGTTTGATCCCAAGAAGAAGTGATCTATGATTAAAAGAAGGAACAACATTCATAAGAAAATCATGTACAACATTATGACCTTCTGTGCGTCTGCTTGGGAGGAGAAGGACTTCTCCAGAAGCAGCAGCATAAGCAGTACTAGACACCCATAAATAATGAAATAAATAGTTGTATGGACAAACTCCCTTTGTTGGTTAGAGATGAAGTTAGATAAAGGGCCAAAGTAGGTAGCAGCTAGAGCGATGCCAGTAAAAGTAGTGGCCAACACAAAAGGAGTTTATTGGCATTCAGTTCCCATCTCCCACATATTTTTCATTCAGAATCTACCTTCAGACCAAGAACAAGACCTGCACTCCCCCAAAATGATGTGTTTTTGCTAAGACAGAAATCTGTAGAATATGAGGGGGCATCGCTGAAGGAAGTGACCCGATTAGGGCCACCCGGGTCACTCGTGACCACCTCTCAGCCTTCCTAACAAATGAAGAGTCGGTCAGACAGTAGAGAATACAAACCAAAGTATTTTATTAGTAATACACTCGAGTGGAGTCCGGTCTGACCAGCCTCCTTGGATTGCTGCAGAAGGACTGACTTCTACCCCCAGGACAACGTATATTGTATATTTTCAGAATCACTAAAGACACACCCAGACTGGAATTTTTCAGTTGGTAGCTAGTGAACAAAGAAGACACACAAAGATGAGTTGCAATCCCAGGACCGGGTACATGCTATCTCAGCGTCAAGGTTACTCTGCCCATACCCGCCGCTCTAAGGGTGGGAGCAGGCCTCGCTAATGCTAAATGTATGTGATGGCAAAAACAGTCTATTCATTAGTACAGCGAAACTCAACCTTGGAGGAATACAAAAAAAATATTGCAGCTGCTTTCTGCCGAGGCAGACAGAGTGAGACAGAAATTAGCTTTGATCATGACTCAAAATGGCGGCTGAATACAAAATGGTGCAGCGAATGCTAACTTTACATAGAGCAAAACACTGGCAGAGTGAATGCATAACATTTACATTTCAACATCGCATCCCCTTTAAATTAAGGAACGTTTTGGAAGAGACTATTTTGCCAACAACCAGGGATTAAAAAAAACTGGAGGGGGGGTATCTCAAAGGGCCATGGGCGATGTAATTAAGGGTGTGACCTAAAAACATGTAAGCAAAAAATCTGTGCTTTACATAGTGTGCCGCCCAACTGGTATTTTGCTGCTTCTGTCATTGCTTCCAGATATATAATACAACAAGTAAGACCTAAACAAGCCAGCACTATTGGCTTTGTCAATGGTTGTTAGTTGCATAAAATAAAAAAGCAGCAACCATGGCTTCATTGTATATAATATTGAAAATGCTTTAGTTCTTGCGGGAGAGATTGCGGAACGACTAGAGCTGCCGACTTTGATGCTCAGGAAGCAGGTTCGAGCCTCAGCTTCGGCATCCTCGAATTCAAAAAATGACTATGTCCTTGTAAAACGTAACTGGTGTTCATGTAAAGTGCCCCAAAACCTTCGGGTCAACTTGACGCTATATAAAACTGCAAGAAAAAAAGTTCTGAAATGATGACTGTGAAAGACCTATAACGACAGTCTCATCGTTTCCGAATTTTTTTTTAATGAAGTTACATCAAAGGCAGTGAAGAGTGGTACTGCTGCAAAGTTAAGATTTTTTATTTCACCCAGAGGGTGAGGGCAACAATGGAGCGCCCGATAGGGACCCGTCTCAGCACCTGCCTTTTAGAGCTGCCTGTGCTGAGCACCGGCAAGACCCGGTCCACACAAAGCCCTGACACAACTGCAAATTCAATTTAAATGCTCAATCTAAACAGCTTAGAGAAGGGAGCGACACATTCAGCTCCTTCCTGAATTACAGGAGCAGTCGTGAGGCTGGTGTGCTGTGTGGTTCTGTTTCAGATCATTGGCACATACCTGGAGTAGCCTTGCTTCAGGATTTCTCTTCTTTGTCGCACTTCTTTGCTTCCTGGCTAGCAATGTCCTGCCTTCTTGTATTTTTTTGGTTCCCTATCATCTCAGCCAGAAAGGCAGGTCATGAAGAGTATGTCAGGGTAGAGGACAGCGAGTGAAGGCCTACCAGTGTAGGAGCGATGTGGTCCAATTCTGTCTAGCTGGGAGGATGTTCTTCAGTGTAGTCAAACTGGAGTCACTAGCACTGGCTAGCAAGCCTCTGACACACTTTAGGTGGGAGAGTACCAGTTTCAATCAACGGTTCTGAATTTAAGGAGGAAAATATTTTTCAGAAAGAACATTTCAACTCCAACTTATTGTATGAGAGAATAAGAGAAAAAAGTATGGAGATCGGGGAATTACTATGGGCCTGATTACGTGTCTGGTGGTCTGAGGACCGCCAGACTTGTGGTAGTGCGGCTGTGGCGGTCTAGCCCCATTACGAGTTGGGCGTTCGGACCACCAATGCCACCAGGGAACTGCCGTTCCCTGGAGGTGGCATGGCAGTCAGAAGACGCAATATGCTTGGCGGGACCACTGTGATCCCACCAAGCATATAACGTGTTTCCTCTTCTCCAGGGTTTACATAGCGGTTCCTCCTCCATGTAAACCTTGGAGTAGAGGAAACAAAGGGGGCCCTACAGGGCTCCATGTGCCTCCTCCCTTTGAGCATGCACACAGGGGGGGCATAACATGTGCCCCCTTAGTGCATGCACAAACGTTCCTGCATGGCATGGAAATTCGAGTCCATGCCGGCAAGGAACCTTGTGAGGTGTTCCCATTGTGGTTCCTTTTTCAATGGCACCGCTGCCTTTAAAAGAGGCACCGCCATGGGAGCGCATGCCGCCCGCCTGCCAGACTACAAATAACTTGTAATCTGGCGGGCGGCGGCGAGTCTCGGTGGTGCAGGGGCAGGGCACTGGAGTACCACCCGCCCCCACACCCACGAAACTCGTAATCGGCCCCTTAGTGTTTACTAACCTCACTCCTGCTTTTTTGGCTACATTTATTTTCATTGTAGCGAAATATAACAAAAATCTTTAGGATAATGGTTGCAGGCCTGGCATATTTGGCTTATTTAATCAGCCTTCTAATGTTAACTGGTACATTAAAAGAACAATGAAAAGCAGGGCATCGTGGATTGTGCACATTTGAATCATTCATCTTCTGAAAGGTTGGGAAACAAGAGCTCAATGATGAGGCAAGTAACTGGCCTCTCTTTCTACAGCCACACTCTCACAAACTCTTTAGTTGCTTGTGGCTGCCTTGCTTGTCTGAAATATTGTGGTTTACTAGGAGTTCTTTGTGTATTTGAGGATTTCTGGATTGTCTGCCATCATCATTTGACATGTTTACGCTTGGTCTCTAAACTTCTATGCAATTTTGGTGCTCAGTGGCTACTCACTTTTTTGTGCTTTTTGCTAGCTTGCTCGCATTTTTTTGCTCACTTTAAACATGAATGCATTATCATAGCAAAGCAATAGTAAATTATACAAAAGAGTCCATAGATTTGAAATAAGATCACAAAGCACAAGCCATCACCCAGTAAATTCTTAAAGCAGGACACAAGACCTCGGGCTCATGACATCACTGAACCCAAGTTTGGGGGTTAAAACACAGGACTCATGGCCTCATTTCCTTGTATCAAAGGCAAGAAGGAAGACAAGTGATGCTATCATCATTGTACACCTGTGTTTTAGTTTAGACAGCAAATGATGTTGTCCCATTTGCCAGTAATCTTCTTTACTCTGAATACAGACTTGAGGTGTGCCACAGCTCCCTCTACAAAACTTTTGTGCTTCTCCTTTCGGTGCCGGCTGCCCTGTAAGAGGAAATTAATTCCCTATGGTTTCTATCATTCCAACATCTCACAGTGTGGAACAACTTACGGGCGTCCTTTTGTTTTCATTAATTGTACACACGCTTGTGCAGGTATCCTATCCCTGGAACATATACAGGCAGCAACCATATTCTTTGTACTCGTATTGTCCTGAAGATGACCTTCTAAACTATGGATGGTCGAAACGCCATCCGCATTTACCCTTGGGCGTAGCTTGGTCAGTAAGACTGGGGGGGGGGGTTAACTTCACATTTTCCGAAAATCACGCTGGCATATCATGGTAATCATTATATGGGAGGCAGCACATGAGGGGGCTTAAGGGCCAGTGGAAAGGGAAAGGAGTGCGGATTATGTGGGGTAGGGGGCACTTAAAACACAGTATTTTGTAAGACAACCATGTTTTAAGACCTTCAAACAAAGACGAGTGTGTGTGTGTGTGTCTCTCCGCCTGTCTATCTGTCTGTCTGTCTGTCTGTCAGTGTCTGTGTGTGTTTGTCTGAGTGAGTATTTAAAAACCCCAGGTGAAATCGTACAGACATCTTACCATACCCAAGTGAAACCTCCTGTACCCAACTATTTATTAAATGGTAAATTTACTTACACCTATGCACGATATTTAATGATTGGTTTCTTTTCGCCATTGTTCTGCTTTTATGTGATTCACCTTGTGCCTTTCGTTTGATTCTCACTAGCACTGTGTGTTCACCTTTCACATTGAGCACCTTTTTAATTCATATGTGATGCTGCTCCTAATTGCATATAACATTTACTGAATATATCTGTTTCTGGATTTTGTCTGGCCATAGCTTTTCTTTCTATCCTCTTTCATGTTATAATTCAGTTATATATATATAATACGTGGTGTTGCAGTATTGTAAGAAAAAACGGATTGGTTTCTTTTGAATTAATGCCCTTTGGAATATTGTTGCATGATACAAATATCACCCAGGTCCCTCTTAGGTGTATGGGAAACTCCTGTTGTGTGTGCTGCACCTCCCTCAGACATCACGTGACCAAGCCAAAAAAGTCTGATCCCACCTCCATCTCATGGGAGTCCCCTGGACCACCTATGCCCTCAAAACAGTCTGTCATCTCCAAGCACTTATGAATCAATGTTGTGTTGAGAGGCGAAAGGGAAAGTAAGTAATGTGTATTTACAGTAGGAAATTGGGACATTATCTCCTCAACCTTACCTCACCCAGTCTGTCTTTCAAGAACTGAAGATACACAAAAGCAGCACATCACAAGTTTATCCTAAAGAAATACACCACAATTGTTGCAATGCTACACATCTATTTAATTAATCACACATAATACAACAAACGAAATGTAGGCAAAGCGAACAGCAACCAAAGCACTGGTTCCAAATTTAAGGCTTATGGATCTCCTACATGCAGTCTATAATGGGGAATTAATTTACAAGGAGTAGACCAAGAAGTAGCTTGAAACATCTCCTGAAGAGAGGCTCCCCCAATTTCTCCAGAGAGGCCACCATCCTCCGGGTGGATTGATCTTGAAAAGTACCAGGTGACGGAACTCATTGGCCTCACACGCCAAGGGAATTATTGACCTGATTGAATGACTTGGGGCGTCAGAAGAGGATTCCTGCCCCCCTCCCCCGGAAGATCACAAATTTCACAAAATGATTATCTGAAAGTCAATAGTCTGCTGAACATGAAATAAAAATCTGAACTGCTCTAACTATATCTAGAAAATGAAGTCTTAAATCCTCCTCTGAAGAGGGATTTGGAAAAAAGGGGGACAAAGTAATTTCCTGCTCAGTATGAAAGTTAGCAGCTACCTTAGGCTCAAATCTGGGGCCTAACCACTGAAGAATTCTGACAGAAAATACCTGAGGATAAGGGTTCCTGACAGAAAAAGTAGACGACTCTCCAGGCCTTTGGGATGAAGTAATGGCCACCAAGAAAAAGGTTTGAAGGTCAAAAATTTAACACGCACCTCCTCTAATGGCTCAAAAGGTGAAGTTTGTACTCTTAAATATTAAAGGAAGATGCTAAGCTGGAACTAAAGATTTTGTAGGAGGTCTTTGTAATGAAAATCTTTTAGAAGCCAAGAACCCAATTCATCCATGTTGGCCATCCCCGCCTCACCCCTCCATACCTACCTCCCTAATAGCTGTTTACTGAACCTTAAGGGTAGCCACTCGTAGCCATAGACTAAAGCCATCTTACCTGAACTGAAGAACCCACCTGGACTCACCGGTGCAGGGATTTAAATCATGATTCTGTAACTAGGAAACAAAGGGTGCCCAATGATGATAAGAAGATTTTTGAGTAGAACGTCTTCAAAGCTTCTGGATAAAGGCTCCTAAAGAAGAGGAGAGACTTAGATCCAGCAAAGAGCTCCTTTCAGCTTCCATGTAAATAGATGAATCAGTGAAAAGACTGAAGGGACAATGCTGGACTCATCAAACAACAAGGATCTATTGGAAGAATCCATTCTGGACATAATGGCATTTTCCTCAGAAGCAGGAACCACCCCATGCAAGGCCAACAAGGTGATATCATTATGACTTGTGCTTCCTCGCAGGAAACACATGCTCAGAACCTGGCTCTATCCGGTAAAAGGGAGGGAAGGCATAGAGAAGCAGTGGATGCCATGGAGCTGTTAACGCATCCACTCCCCAAGCTTTCGTCTTCGAAACCTTGATAGGAAACAAGGTAGTAACGCATCTGTGATAATTGCAGACAGATCTACCCATGGATTTCAGAACGTAATATAGATCTGCTTGAATATCCAAGGATCCAGAAGGAAGTTGTGCAAAGGTGGATACCCCCTGCTCAGGTGATCAGTTATATATTATCTTCCCCCTTAATATGAATGCATGAAAGGGACATGAGAGTCTGTTCTGCTGTAAAAGCTATTTGGAAGGCAAGGGATGCTAGGGCGGCAGAACCACTCCCTGACTGCTGATTGATGTATGCTTTCAAAACAGTGTTGTCTGTTATTATTGACAATGCTTGTCTCTGCAGATGAGAGGTAAAATGGTTCAGCATTCCTAGTACTGCCACCAATAATCTACAGTTGGTTGAATGATGCCTTTTCACAGGAAACAAAAGTTCTTGCATTTAGGGAGAGTCCAAAGTTGCTCCCCATCGACGGCTGCTCGTATCTATTGTTAGAATCACTGCTGCAGGGGAGACACCAATATACTCCTCTCTTGAGGTTAACCAGGAATATCCACCAAGGGAGTAGCCAGAAAATTAAAATACCCCCCACTTTGATCCATCCCTCGAACGCCGTCTGGTGAGCAAAGTGAGTAAACTCTACCCACTCTAGATGACGTCCCTTGATCCAACCTTCTGTCCATCTATTTTTCCATCCTTTAAGCCTTTCATGCATCCATCCATCCATCTATCCATCTTTTCATGTTTTCATGCATACATCCATCATTTCACCATTCCATCCATCTACCCTCTTATCATTACAGTCTTGCATCCATCCTTCTTCTCACACTTCCAACCATTCCGCCATACTTTTACACATTCATCCATCCATTCGTTTTCATCCATCCACCAATCGACCCTCCTTTTATCAATCCACCAATTCATCCTTTCACCCTTCCATCCATCCATCCACCTATTCATCCATCCTTTTATCATTACAGACACTTTCTTTCACCCGCCCATGTAAATCTTCTTTTCCCCTTCCATCCATCAGTCCTTTTATCCCTGCATTCATCCTTTCATGCACAGTTTCTTCCTTATTTTTATATGTCCTTCATTTTGCTCTTCCTTCCAAACCTCTCTCCCACTCTCTCTTTCATTCCCTCTCTTTTTCTCTTAATTTCTTTGCTGTGGTTCACTCCTGATCACTGTGTTGTTTATCGTTTTCCTTTCCTTTTGATTTTTTAATAGCTTTTGGCCGCAGAGCTGCAGCCAAGACAGGGTTTCAAATAACTAATTGTCAACACCACCCTGCTTAAGCTGCAAAAGCAGGGGGGGTTCGCAACGCCACTGATATCCACCACTATATCACCCTCTTTATCTCTGGGGTTACTGGGATGAGAATCTGGAAGAACCTAGAAGCTGATTTCCAATAATTGGACAAATGTTGAACCAGGGGACCCAGCAGCAGTTGTGTCTATAGTACCATAAAATGCACATGCGGCATAGAAGAAAACACAAAAAAACTCTGAGAAGGTCACATCCAACCTAAACAGAGGCACCCCCCCGCACCCCAAGTCCCCTGTTCCTGTAACCTGCACATTACCATGTTTCCCTGGAGCCAGTCACTGCCAGGTGCAGACAGGAAGCTTAACAGGAGCCGTAAATGCATTTGAAGCTTAAAAAATTGATCTGACCAGCAGGAGGGTCTTAGAACTGCTGTTTATTTGGGCCATAACCTACTGGTTCACCGACCCGCCTCTAGGAAAGCATTGCATCTGCAGCCGGTTTCAAGCAGGCCAGGTTCCAGGAATTTTCATCTGGATGAGCCAACGGTATGTTCGGGTAGGCCAATGTGGGCCCAATTTAGTCAATTTACATCATATCTTCTTCCAAACAGGCATACAGTGCACGTAGAGAGTTATTTGAGAGCAAGAGGTGAGGTCTATACTCTTGAGCCCCAACCCTTGTAATTTCCAGCAGGCCAGGCTTCAGCACAAGCACCAGGATTCCAAGCAGATTGTAATAGAAGTTCAAGCTTAAGGAGGTCCGTGTTACCACACCTAAACTTTGACATTTCGCACTTGGAAGACTGGCTACTTAGTCTTTGCAATTTGCTCAACACTATTTCTTTGCACACTGTGACCTTTGTAACTGTTTATTTTCAGGTCATTCTTTTGCAGTGTACTTTCCTTGATAAAAAGTTTAAAAAACAGCAACACATTTGAAAAAAACGGTATTGTTGACAACTAAGAGCAGTTTTTATGCCTGACGAGTGTTAAACCATTAATTGCAGTCAAACAGGTAACCTTTTGGGGCCGTAATACACAGAGTGCCCTGGTTACAGAAGGGGCCACAGATGCTTGTACAGCCCCTTCTCTAATTCTGATAGCGCTGGCACACATGTGTAGCCACCACAATATTTAGAGGGTGTTCCCTCATTTGCCATGGGATGAGACCCCACGCTAATGAGGGAATCATTATACCTCTCAGTCTCTACCATATTAGGGATACGGGTGCAGAGACAAACAGGCACAGAACATTGGAAACAAAAGCAATCATGCAGACTAACAGAATATTCCAGCCATGGTTGGGTTTTGTACTAGTCTGAACTGATTGTTCCATAAAGTGCACTTGATTCTTTTGGGTCATGTCATGTTATTTTGATCTGTAAAGCGCACTCTCGCTCAGGCGGGTATCCTGGCGCTGAGCAGGTGTGAGATTCACCAAGCCTAGTGCCTAATGTGACTACTTGAAAAGACAGGTCTTCAGCTTCTTGTGGAATTCAAGAAGTTAGGAGGAGGCTCGGATGTGTAACGGCACTACATTTCACGCTTTAGGAGCGACGTAGGAGAAGGCTCGACCACCAGATCTGGTTTCATTATGCATGGGATGTGTACACATAGGAGTCCTGCCGAGCTGAGGTCTCTGGAAGGTTTGTGAAAGCGGATGGTATTGTTGAGGTATGCTGAGCCAGAGTGCCTTGAAAGTCTGGGTGAGGAATTTAAAATGTGCTCATTTGTGTATGGGGAGCCAGTGTAGCTCCTTTAAGTGAGGTGAGATGTGTGTGTCGTGGGAGGTCGAGAGTGATTCTGGCTGCCGAGTTCTGAATGTTCTGCAGCCTCCTGATGAGATGCTTGCTGATCCCGACATAGAGGGTATTCTTGTAGTCTAGTTTGCTGATGGCAAGAGTGTGGGTGATGATCTTCCGGGTGTTGGAGCCATTTGAAAATCTTCATCAGCATCTACAGTATTTGGAAGCATAAGCCAATGATGGCGTTGACTCGGGTTGTGATATTGAGTTTGCAGTCGATGATGATCCGATGGTTCTTGGTGCGGGTTATTTAGTTCTAAGGTAAGACTAGATAATTAGCATTAATGCCACGTGTGTATGTCATTCCACATTGCATAACCCGTGGTAGCCCTTTATTGAACTGAATTATGATCAGTCTCATTGCAAGTAGATGTGGTTAGACAAAGAGTATCACTATAGCCAGTTCTACTGAATTTATGCGGTAGAGGAGGGCGAAATTATGCAGTAGAGTTGACTAAATTATGCAGCAAGAAAAAGCTAATCATGTTGTGTAATGCGGCGACATTTTGTGATAGTATTACTTCATCATTTTGTCATTTTTCTTTGCACTTGTTACCAATGTCTGGGCCTAGGTTGCATCTCATTGGTACACGTGTAACACACAAGTATTGCAATAAGCAACTGAAAGGTGACCAGTCAACCTTTGCAAAGGTTCTTCAACTGCACTGCAGTATGTGTTGCAGCACTGTCTAATAACTTTTTATCCCTTTGAGCTAGAAACATTTTTATAAATATGCAAATTATGCAGCAGATGTTAGATTATATGGCAAATGTGGCAAATCCATAACTTTGTGGAAAACACCACAGCCATAAAACTGGATAATTCCAGAGGCCCTGACTATAACCTGGGAATGTGCAATGTACTGTAACAAGATATCGGAATTGGAAATGCTAATATTTGTAATTCTGCCATACTGGTGAGAATAAATAGAGCCCAACACAGGGGCATATTTACAAGCCCCTATCGCCACCAGAACGTCACTTTTTTGACGTTGTGGTGGGGATAGGGGCTTCACCTTATTTACTTAACATGGCTTAATGCCGCCTTGTAAATAAGGTACCCTTTCACGCTCTACTTAGCATGAAAGGGGTGGACAATGGGTGTTGCAGTTCCACCACAACACCCATTGATTTTGGCGCTGCCCCCTATTTACAAGAGTGCCGTAAATAGGAGGCAGCGCCAAAATTCAGACCAGGGAAAACCTGGCCTTAAATGGGCGCAACGAGGAGAAATGCTTTATTTCTCCTGATTTTTGCTGTTTTTATGTGTGCTGCTTTGTGCAGCACACATAGAACAGCAAAATGCCATGCATGATTGTTTATGTGCAGGAAGGTGTACCTTCCTGCGCATAAACAATCGTTTTAAAAATGACAAGTTGCAACTTCTATGTGTGCTGCACAAAGCAGCACACATAGAAGTTACAAATCTCCATTTAATTTAAGATTGTGTATGTGCAGGAAGGGACACCTTCCTGCACATAACCAATCATTCCCTACAACGCAAGAACCCTTGCACTATGGTGCGAGGGTGCCTGCATTGGCGCTAGGCAGCGAAATTTAGCGCCAGCGCAGGGGGAAATGCAGGGCTGCACCGTATTGTTGTAAATACGGTGCAGCCCTACTTTTCAGAAGTGGCGGAGCACAGCGTTAAGCCAAGAAGGCTAACGCCATGCTCCGTCACTTCTTGGTAAATATGCCCCATAATATCTTACTTGAGATAACACATTTATTTACTTTACTACAGCATCTGGCAGAAAACAGACAGACACGCTTAGCACCTGGTTCACAAAGGTAAACTTACACTTTTGTGTGAATTTACTAATTTTCTGGTATCCATAAACTAAAAGTTTCATTTTACTAATAGCAATTTTACAACTGAGGAGACTCCACACTCGTGGCCTGCCTTATCTTTTTATGTGCTGAGCTCTCCTCCCTGGACTGTTGCATCTCGGCAGTCATAAAATTACTTTTAGTGAAAATAAAATCGTAGTTCGTGGATACAAAAAAATTAGTCAACTTATACAAAAGTGTAAGTTTACATTTGTGAATCAGGCCCTTATTCTATTAGGCATTCTAATTCCACATTCATTCTTAGGTGAATGAGGGATATTTATGATTCCCTCGCAGCTGCTCATTTGATGAGGCATGCACTGCCACTATCTGAAAAGTATAATTCATGCCCCATCCTACAGTATATTACTGTGCGCATCTTACGCAAACTCAAATCCATAAACACTCTCAGAACCCCCACATAGACCATAATTGAGGTGCAGAAGACCATTCACAGACCTGGGTTCTGGTGTCACTGTACCTGCTTCTTCATTGGCAGGTAAACCTCTGTCTCCACTCTCCCAACTAGAGATGGGGGACCCACTGAAAGCTCGAGCTGGGCTTGAGCCTGGAGCCTGGCTCTGGCTCAGCTCGGGGTTCTGTTGGAACTTCGAGCCCATAACGAGCCGAGCTTTCATGTACCTTCTGCCTACCACCCTCAATCTACCCAGTATGTGGTGTTACTGCCAGAGCTTCCAGCTTTGGAACTAAACCAGCCAGGCTTGAGTCTTGGCATCGGGCCAACATCCTGTGATTCTAGGCAAATTTACGGTGCCTAAAAGAAATGAATGACTAATGTAACTGGTGTTCATGTAAAGCGTTTCAATACCTCCAGGTCGTGTTCGCATTATATAAAAACTGCAGCAAACTGCACAAAGAGATAAATACAAAGCATTAACATAAAAAGGAGAGAGAAATAGATAGCTGTTTAGTGGCTGATTTGTACATAGAGAAACCATAAAACCTGGATAAATTGCAGATTCCCCACTTAAATTGTGTGACCTTCGGCAAATATTTTATTTCACCAAAACTTATTTTCCTTCATATTTGTGCATGAAAGCAATTTTACAAAAACCTATTGTGTTTGAATTAATAGACTAATATTGCTCTATAATAATCTGGGCCACATACTGGGTCGACGCGACAACTCTTTTGCCTCTTCATTCACTAATGGTACTGTCACCAGGGTGAGGACTGGGGTAGGAATGACTGTAGGTTCATGTTTAAAAACAATCACTTTTAATAAGTACTTCTAAGTGCAGCGCTATAATGTGACCTATTAATTTAAAAGCTTTCACATGTTAAAGTAATATACGTTTTAGAATTTTGAAGAGACTTTTTCATATTTTATGTGATATTTGTTTTATAATTTACATAGCAAACATTTTCAGGGCTCAACTTGTGAATGGGCTCTAAGAGCCAAGCCAAACCTTTAGCTTGGCTCAGGCTCGGCTCTCCCTGTTAATTTGTTGGCTCATCCACCTCTACCCCAACACACACCAGTTTGTCGAGAGAGACCAGCTAGGGTTCCCATCTGGACTTTTTTCTTACCAACATGACCAGTATTCAAATGGCTCGGCCGGTACAAAAATAGGGAAAATCAACTAAAGGTGGTATTTTCACCCCTTATCAGGACATACCTAAAATACTAACTAAACATAACAATGTGCTTGAAAATGTCTTCTAGTCTAGAGATTACTTAATGACCCCCGACTGATAATTAAAGACAGTGAGAAAACATCACAATGTTCTGAGGTTGGCATGGAGGAAGCACTTAACAGGTGCCTTCTCACAGCATCTACTGCCTGGGTGGGCCAAAGGTCATGTTTGGGTGGGCCTGGCCCACCTGGTCCCCCTGCTAGAACCGGGTCTGGTTTCAAGCAGCAGCCTTGCTTCCTGCTTACCTCACTGCAGCTGATTTAATAAGCGTGGCAAACCGACACCAAACCGGTTTCAATCTGCGCTACACGTTTAAAGCGGCAGCCTCAGGCACCCGCCCTGCTGTTGTCCACTTATCTTTTGCAGCTATTTACTCCAGTACATCAATTTGAGCTTCTTCATGGCCTGACCTGCGCGTATTGCATTAGTAACCAGCATACATGCAGACACGATTCAGGCAAAAGCGTGTCTGCTTTTTAAGCCAAAAGGCTTTATTTTAGCTGTCTGCCTCCTAAAATTGCCCCTGCTTCAATATAGGTCAATGGGGTAAGTGCATTACCGCATTTTTTTCAAATTCTTCCACTTCTCAGATTTAAAATGTTGATACGTGTGGACGCCAGCATCAGGGCCGGACTGGGAACCGTAACTGGCCCTGGCAAACTGCTCGGCCGGCCCCCTGGAGGGGCGGCCGAGCTGTTTACTAGGGCCGGTTTCGGCCGATTTTGTTACAGGAGGCCGATATTGCTGGCTCCCGGTAACAAAAACGGCCCCACAGGGGCCCAAAACCGGCCCGACCCTCGCGGCCCACCGGGGAAACGCCCGGTGCCCGCTACGGCCAGTCCGGCCCTGGCCAGCATCCATTCTGACTGAAAAAGCAGACCCCTTCAGGCTCCCCTCCTGCTGTGACGCCGATCGTACCTCGAACGGATCTGGAAAAAAAACGAAATTTAAAGATAAAATAAATTTAAAAAATGATAGGAGAACTCAGGCCGAGCTCTAAACATGCAATGTCTGTGAAAGCAGACACAAACAAGCATTGGCAAAGCCAAAAGGTCTCACCTATGCAAAAGCTACTGCCTTTGCCAGTGTGTTTTAGCCATGTTGTACACCAGTGTGGCTGCTGTTCAGCATGGCTAAACATAAGTGGCGTAGAGGAGAGTGGTGTGGAGTGTCGTAGAGTGGAGTAGCATAGAGTATCGTGCACTGGAGTGGCATAGAGTAATGTTGTGTAGAGTGGAATACAGTGGAGTGGCGTAGAGTAGAGTGGACTGATGTAGAGTGCATTGGTGTAGAGTGTTGCAGAGTATAGTGGGGTATAGTGGTGTAGAGTGCCGCGGCACAGAATTCAGCAGCATAGAATGCAGTGTCTTAGAATGCAGTGGCATACATTAGAGTGTTGCATAGTAGAGTGCAGTGGCATAGAGTGCAGTGGTGCAGAGTGGAGTGGTGCAGAGTGGAGTGGTGCAGAGTGGAGTGGTGGAGAGTAGAGTAGAGTGGCATAGAGTGCAGTGGTGTAGAGTGGTTAGAGTAGAGTGGCGTAGAGTGGTACAGAGTACAGTATAGTGTCATAGAGTACAGTGGCATAGAGTGGAGTGATGCCGAGTAGAGTGGTGCAAAGTGCAGTGCCATAGAGTGCATTGGCATAGAATGCAGTAGTGCAGAGTAGAGTGTCATAGAGTGCAGTCATGTAGAGTGGCATAGAGTGCATTGGCATAGAGTGCATTGGCGTAGAGTAGAGTGGTGTAGAGTAGAGTGGCATTGAGTACTGCAGTGCAGAGTCAGTGCTTAATTTGTGCCGGAGCTTTCCGGTGCTTAGCACCGGCACTTATTTATCAGCCCCGGGTCTTGACCTGCGTGTGACTGCATAACGTGTGTCACACAATAATATGTGTTCACATTCTCACTTTGTCTCCGAGTCTCCGTGAAGAGCTGTGCCAGTAATAAATCCATTCCCTTCAGTCAGTTCTGCCGGTAGGCAGGCCACTGATTGGGCTGGATTTAGTCATGTGGGGCTGGGGCACCCGAGGCAGCGTGCGTAACCTTTTTAAATTGTCGCCGCCGCTCGCCTTATGATCAGGACACACGCATGACGCACAGGCAGTTCAGCACTTTTATTTGAAGCTGCGTGTCGTGCAGCAGCTGGTAACCAGTAAGTAACCAACAGTTGATTTTCTTGAGCGTGGTGGTTTGCATGAACGTTACTGTTACAGGATACAAGATTAGGGCTGATACAGTTAGTTACGTGCTTGTTAGACTCCTCTTCGCAACTCGGAAGCAGTGACTTGTTCAGAAATAGAAAGGTGTTGGAAGATCTGACGTTGTCCCATGGCAGGAAAACAGCAGCCCACTAAAATATGATTTTGTTTCTTTGCCCTCTGATTAACGCCTTGTGCGCTGAAAGATCGCTTACTACCCTCACTCCCATCCTCGGTTTTGGCCCTACTGTGCATTGGCACTCGAGTTTAAAGTACGGCAGGCACTTGCCCCTTCAGTAAACGTAGCCAGACTGTGGAGTGCTGCAGAATTTTAACACACATTAATACAAAACAGTCCCCGGTGCTATAAAAAAAAAACACAACAAGTTTTGTCAGAAACAAAACAGCATTCGTTTTGCAGATTATATTAAAAATATGAACCCATGAGTAATAATTTAACTTTGCTTTTGAAGCACGGACATGCTGTTTTGTTAACACTGTGCTTTTGAGTAAAGATTGTGCTTTTGAGTAAAAAGGCGGCAGGCTGAAACTCGCCCGATGCCGAAATATTTCAGGCCTCCTGGCCTCGCCTCGGGGTCAATGTCAAACTGTGGTTAGTTTCAGCGATAGCCGGGGCTGTTGAATAATGATGGCGGCTCGCAGTGAGACCAGTGTCCCGGCGCAGTGGTGAGTGTCATGCCTGGCAGGGTCCAGATGGATGTCAGCCTTTGTTTTGGGCACATAGAACTGCAGCGACATTTCTGGCTTTGGAATTCACCTAAAATGGGCTGAGGTGGAGAGAGGAAACTGAAAGAATCCAGGTCCGCATTCCCAGGTGAATGCGTGTGCAGCCAGCTCTTAAGTGCAAACTCCACGGGGAAGTCACTGTCACAGTGAGGCCACGGTTTAACTACTGGCCTGACGCAAAGTAATGGGGCCCCTCTGCAGAATGTGGTGAGGGACCACCGAGACTCCAGTCTCTCAGTGAGATTCATAAGCAGGGTCGGATTGGAACATAATTAGGCCCGGGCACTCCCACAAAACGGCCCACATTCCCGGATCGTCCGTTTCATTAATCACACCAGAGAGTTAGTCTCATTAGAATCTGGCAGGCTATTTTTTGTTATTGTTTTTGTAGTTTTATATAGCGTGAACTCAGCCCATTGGCACTGGGGCAGTGTACATGAGCACCAGTAACATTACACAAGATCCACTTTATTTTTCTTTTAGGTGAGACAATCTTATTTTAAGGGAGATTACATGATTTGCCCAGAATCACAGGAAGTTGAGCTGACGCCAGGACTTGCACATCGTTCTGTCAGCAGCTCTGACTATGAGCGACTTCCAATTTGTTTTTCCCCTGGGAAAGGTGGTCTCACAGCGAGGCTTCTGCAAGAGCTCCGTATTCCCCCCATCCCTCCCAAAAAAGGCCCATAAGAGGTGACAAAACCCGGCTTAAAACAGGAGCCTCATGCCGAAGGTGTTCACTGACCGAGAACTCAGCTGTGCTGCAAGAATGTGCACCATGCAGATCACATAAATGTATTTTATGTGCATAGCTCTGTGGGTTACTACTTTTGTCACAAAAGATCCTTTTGTTTCTGTACAGTTCATATGTTACAATAATAATCTAGCTCAGTGAGCTATGAACTGCCATCAAAGAGCTGCATGCAAACTACATGGTACAGGTTACAAAGTTATGTTTTTTCTCAGTCTTTCATTATCTTAATGTTGCTAAAAAGGGTTTGTTTGGGCAGAAGTAAATTCTTATTAGTAAATGTAACCCTAACCACTGTACTACGTTTTGAATCCCAAGTTTGTGCTTCTCCAGCCCAAGCACTCTTAAAAAATGCCTACACCGGGTAGTGCCCTTGGTCTTATGTAACATTTCCTATACACTGACTTACACATATATTAGTCATTGTCTTTGTGTGTTTGATGTAAAGTGCTCCGTCACCATAATCTGGTATGAGAAGCGCTATAAAACAAATGAAATACATGAGAAAGGGGCTATGGAGAGATGAGGGGTGGGGACTTCCTATCAAAACTTTACTTGAAGAAGGCTCCTATGCTGAAATTCAGATCGCGTATTACATCTGGCTTTCAGCAGTGCCAGTTGAAGATGTGGGTGGAGCCAATAGAGTGAGTGGGTGTAGCCGGGGAAAGTGGGTGTTGGCCTCCGACAAACATTTGAGCACCTGGACTTCATATTTTACAAATTAAGCACTGTGCAGAGTAGAGTGCAGTGAGGTAGAGGGCAGTGGCGTAGAGTGCAGTAGCGTAGAGTGCAGTGGTGCAGAGCAGAGTAGAGGGCAGTGGTGTGGAGTGGAGTGTCATGGAGTAGAGTGGACTGGTGTAGAGTGCATTGAGTACAGCGGTGCAGAGAAGAGTGCAGTCGGTGGGGTAGAGTGCAGTGGCATAGAGTGCAATGGTGGAGAGCAGAGTAGAGTGCAGTGGTGTACAGTGGAGTAGAGTGTCATAGAGTAGAGTGGACTGGTGTAGAGTGCAGTGGAATAGAGGACAGCAGCATAAAATTCAGTGGCGTGAAATGCAGCGCAGTAGAATGCAGTGGCATAGATTAGAGTGGTGCATAGTAGAGTGCAGTGGCATAGAGTGCAGTGGTGCAGAGTAGGGTGGCATAGAGTGCAGTGGCATAGAATACAGTGGCGTTGAGTGTAGTGGTGCAGAGTAGAGTAGAGTGTCGTAGACTGGCATAGAGTACAGTGGCGTAGAGTGGTTCAGAGTAGAGTGGCATAGAGTGCAGTGGTGTAGAGTAGTGCAGAGTACAGTATAATGGCATGGAGAGGAGTTGGTAGAGTGCAGTGGCGTAGAGTAGAATGCATCAGAGTGCAGGGCGTAGAGTGCCGTAGTGCAGAGTAGAGTGGTGTAGATTTCAGTTGAGGAGAGTGCTGTGTTGCAGAGTAGAGTGTCGTAGACTACAGTGGTACAGAGTAGGGTGCATTCGCATAGAGTGCAGTGGCGCAGAGTGCAGTGGCGTAGATTGCAATGGTTTAGACTAGTGTTGCGTAGAGTGCAGTGGCATAGAGTGGTGTAGAGTGCAGGGGCGTAGAGTGCAGTTGCGTAGAGTAGAGTGACGTAGACTACAGTGGTACAGAGTAGGGTGCATTCGCATAGAGTGCAGTGGCGCAGAGTGCAGTGGCGTAGATTGCAATGGTTTAGACTAGTGTTGCGTAGAGTGCAGTGGCATAGAGTACAGTGGTATAAAGTGCAGTGGCATAGAGTAGATTGTTTCAGAGTAGACTGAAGAGGGGTAGAGTGAAGTGGTGCAGGGTAGAGTGAAGTGGCGTAGAGTAGAGTGGTGCAGGGTAGAGTGCATTGGCATAGAGTGGTGTAGAGTAATGTTGTAAAGTGGTGTAGAGTGCAGTGCCATAGAGTGCAGTGGTGCAGAGTATATTAGAGTGGCGTACAGTGGACTGGCATAGAGTTCAGGAGTGTAGAGTGGAGTGGTACAGAGTAGAGTGCATTGGCATAGAGTTTCTTGACTTAGAGTGTATTGGTATACAGTGGTGCAGTTGCATAGAGTGCAGTGTTGCAGAGTGGCATAGAGTGGAGTTGTGCAGAGTAGAGTGGAGTGGCCTATACTAGAGCGGTGTAGAATAGACTAGCCTAGAGTGCATTGGGATAGAGTAGAGAGGCATAGAGTGAAGTGGCGTAGAGTGCAGTGGCTTACAGAGGAGTGGTGCAGAATGGAGTAGAGTGCAGTGACGCAGAGTGCAGCGGCATGATGTAAAGTTGAGTAGTGCAGAATAGAGTGCAGTGGTGTGGAGTAGTGCAGAGTAGAGTGGGGAGGCATAGAGTGCAGGGCCGGACTGGAAACCCGAAGCAGCCCTGGCAATTTTGCCCAACCGGCCTCCGGGCTGGGGCGGGCTGTGCAAGTGTGAAGCACTGCTGCTTTTGTTACTGGGGGCCGATATTGCAGCACCGCTGTAAAACCGGCCCCCAGTCACAAAACCAGCCTCCACCCTGGCAATACCGGCCCCCACTCTTCCAGCCTCCCGGGAAAATGCCTGATGCCCACTACAGCCAGTCCGGCACTGATAGAGTGGAGTATGCATGGTGTGGTAGAGCACTGCCATTACAGACAACACATTTTCAATTGAAATGACCATTACATTTGCACAGACATACAGTTTTACTAATAAAACTATGCAGCACTCAAACTCTCATGTGTGGAAATGGCATCAGCTAGTGTATTGATCTGTTTTGATCACATTAAAGCATTTGTTTCCAAAACACTTCAGAATTAACAAAAAATGTGTTTCATGTGTGCTTTGCAGATTCTGATGTAGTCTGAAATACTTGCACAGTTAATTTAAAGGTTGTTGTGTGCTAGAAAAAAAACCTTTCCTACCCCAGTATCCAGGAAGATTTTCACATACATAAGTCCTCTCACTTTGAAGTCAGAGAAAGAAAAGTAAACACCAAGCTCCCTCAGAAGACAGATGTGCTGTTCTAGGTGATTCCTTTGAGGAGAAGGGAAGATCAGGGCTGTAGCTTGGTCAATAAGATTTGGGGGTGTAAGCTTCAGATTTCCCAAAAATCACGCTGGTGTATCTTGTTAAAATACATTATGAGAAGCAGAAAAAAGAGCAGGGCTTAAGAGGCAGTGGAAGAGAGAGGAGCACAGATTGTTAGGGGGATTTAAAACAATTGTTTTCAAACTAACCAAGTTTTAGGCAGAGACGAGAGAGAGAGAGAAAAAGAGAGAGAGAGTGTGTGTGTGTGTGTGTGCGTGTGTGTGTTTTCTGTGTGTGCATGTAAAAATCCAGGGTGAAATCCGACAGACACCTCACCATACCTGACTGAAAGCACCTGTACCAACTATTTACTACAGAATTCATTTTTAGTGGGGTGTAGCACCCCAAACACCCCCCTTCCCTCCCCCGAAGCTACACCCCTGGGAGGGATCAAACTTTTTGGGTAGGTCTGGTGATGTCTGAGAGAGGTGTAGTGCACCTCTGTACGGTAAGGACTGGGACAAAATACGCTGAGATGGCAATGTAACCAAAAACATGAATGTGTCCTTGTGTAACGTAACCGGTGCTCATGTAAAGCGCTCCAATACCTTTGGGTCGAGTTCGCGCTATATAAATCTGCAACAACAACAACAACAAAAAAATGTAGATGCTGAGAACAAAACATGCTACGGTTCCAAAGAAAGGAAGGCAATGTGGGCACGGATTCCAAGGCGGGCAATGCAGGCAGGCTCTAATCTCAGCTGTCACTGATAAGGAGAGGCAGCAGGAAGGGCGCCGGGAAGGAGCACTGAGGCGGCGTGTCACTCGGAATTAATTCCACGCCTTGTGACGATAGCTCTGAATCCCAGGGCCTCGGGGCATGCCAAGCTCCCCCTGACGCGCAGCGCTCCCGAGAGACTGTCAGTGTAATTACCTTAATATTCCGAATTCGGAAAGGAAGAAAATTCACCGTCCCCTCTCCTCAGCCCTCGCCCAAAAGAGAGCGCGCCAGCTCTGCTCCAGCCAACCGGCATTGGTAAATGATCCAATCCGGGCTGAAAGAAAAGTTATTAAAGTGAATAATATGCATTATTAAGAAGAAATGCGAGGCTGCTGAAGAGACGGAGCGTCTAGGAGGGGGCTACGGAGGCCGGGAGACAGGGGCTGGCGAATCGGTCTAGGAGTGGATAATTGGCTGCAGGATAATTCGGGGACCCTCGGTGAGTCAGACTGGCTCCGGGTAATTGGAGCTTCATAATTTGGGGGGCCTCGGCTTCCGGAAGCAGAGCGGGCTGCCTGAGACTGAAATAGAGGCGCCGAGCCCTCCATTTAATTGGACGTACCTAGGATGGTGAGACAGCTCTGCCGGGGCGCGCAGCGTCTCGTCACGGGCTTCCATCTTCCACGTGGTCGTGGCCAGGCCTCAAGGCGCGACGGCAATGACAGTCAAGGGACAGGCCCGTGTGGGAGGCCGGTCTGAGGAAGCCCGTGACAGCAGTAGGGGTGGGTGAACGGACAGGAGTCCTCCATTAAGAACATGTAATACGAGTGGCCCCCTTCAGAGCTGGTGGCAGGCACAGTGGTGAGATGTGAAAGTGTGAGAGGGTCTGAGGAGACCTGACAGGTGAGGCTCTGTGAAGACACTTCAAAAAACACTTCAGGGACCGCAGCCGTCTTGCTAGTGGCTTATGATAAAGATGGTTTGAAAGAGTCATGATGATGAGGCCTGAGAAAGGGGTAGTTCACGAGCGCTTAGAAAACTGTGCTTTCTGAAGAGGGTAAATGGAACCAGGTGGGGCCTAGTGCTACAATTTTAGGACATCGGTTTTGGGATGGTATACGGCTACGATGGGGGTGGGGGGGAGCGACCTGAGAGCCAGACCTGCTGAGGGTCCTTTATAGTCACCGAGATGACTGACAGGGGTTAACCCTTCATCTGCAACGTTTCTGCTACTCCACCCTTCACAGGGCCCTCTGTACTCATTTCTGCTTGACATGGTATTATTAACCCAAGGCACTTGGAAGAAGTAGTCTGATGGCAGGCAGTGTGTTGTGTTAGGTCACAGCACCTGTTTAAATCAGTTTCTCTTCAGATAATCCCAAAATACCTTCTTTCACGTGTAGTACATTGCAGGGGTGTGCGCATTTTACTGTCACTCCAATCATCTCTTTGGCCCCAGATCTTTCTACTCTCCTCAGCCACCACCCCTGTGCCTTTCCAGTGAATTAGAAATTCCAATCCAGTGCATAAAGACTTGAGGAAAAGGGCTGTTCTCTCCCTAGTGCAATAAGATCTATACTATATAAACATTACAAAAATTACCAATGTAAATGTCCCTACGCCTGAGCCATTATGCAGTGTACCACCAATCTACCCATTGGACCAGTTTATCAAGTTTGGAAGAAAGTAATCAGTAACAGACCATGCCAAATGGGATCATATGAAGGCTGAGTAAACTTAGGTGTGGGTTGGCAGTACGTTGGCATGTGCAACCACGCCTTGAAGCTGCCTGGGTTTCATGAGGCACACAGTGAAGAGCTGAATCGACACAGGCTGCCATGGCGCCCAACTGCCCCTTCCCCGCCAGATGGATTCAGTTTTTCAGCACCACGTCTCCACTACCAGCTAACCAACTACACATTGAACAATGTTCAGGCAGGAACTCAGCAGAGCTCCTGCCAGGTCTGCTCTTCCATGTCACATTAAAAGGCACATGCCAATAAGCAAATAATAAATAATACATAGCTATTCTCAAAATACAGGAGAGATAGCCAACCCTCTGCCGGAATCAGCAAACACTATTTCAGAGCGGTTTAAATCTAAAGGGGCCCTAGTGCCTCAGTATTACTAGCGGCCGGTGGTACATCCGGACTTAATGCAGTGATGCTGCCTTCAGGAGGGCAGCGATGGAGTTAACGCCTCGCTTAGATCACTTCTTGGCCATGTTATACACCTGAGATCTATGGTTAGGGCATAGGCTTTGCTTACCCAAAGTAGGCGCAAAGAACCCTTCTTTCTACTTGACTTTCAGGTTAGACAGACTCCTTCAACTGAATTACTGTTAACCAGGGCCACTGGATTTATGCGTTTCTGCAGCCGCGGTGATTTTCGCATCAATATGACATTTGCCACATTTGCCACATAATCCATCATCTGCCACATAATCTGCAGATTTTTACAAAAAAAAAATCGTTTCTAACTCAAACGGATCAAAAGTTACAAAAAATATGGCAACTCTGGTTCCTGCGCACTGGAAAGCCTTTCACAAAGTTGACTTGGCATATATCAGTTGCTTATTGCTGTATTTGGTTATTAAATTGGTACTAATTAAGGTGAACTCTTTTCTCAGACACTGTTACCTGATGATGTAAAAATGACATAGTAATGTAGTAATACTAGCACAAAATGTGCCGCATTATGCTGCATAATTTGCCTTTCCTTGCGGCATGATTCAGTCAACCTTGCCGCATAATTTGGTCCTAATCTGCCGTATAATTCCAGTGTCCCTGCTGTTAACCATCCAGTAAGCTTGCTTGTGAGATGTGCTTGTAATGTTTGAACTCAAACATTGTGTGAACAACCTGAATCTAAACATGTTGCATTTTTCTCGTTTTTATGGAGCGCAAGGATCATCTTGTTACAGCATAGAACAGCAGGTCTTAACCTGTGGTCTTGGAACACCTGGATGTCCGCAACATCTACTCTGGGGGTCCACAACTGCTTAGAAAGTTAAATAATATTAACAGATTACTAAAGTGTATATAAATAAAGAAGCAAATGTAAAATATAATTTTTTTAAATGTTCGATAATTGTGAAGACATCTGAAACTGGAGAACCAAAATTAAGTTGGCTTTATCAGATTGATATGTGGGAGCAGGACAAGTGTATTAAGCAGAGTATATTATGAATGATGGGTGGACTCAACTGAATTTAGAAAAGCTTCAACCATCCCATTAAAATTATCTTTTTTTTAATTTGTTTGTGAATTAAATAAAATATTCCATCATTTGTGTATTTGTTTGATGAATGCTTGCTTCTGTATTTTGGTGTATTGTTTTGCAGTTCAAATCATCGATATTGCTTAGGCCAGGGCCCCAGGGTTCCAGTAATGATACAGTGGGGGTCCCAGGATTCCAATATTGATTCAGTGGGGGTCCCGGGTTCCAGTAATGATTACGTGGGGGCGCACAGGCGTCAAAAGTTGATATATAATGATATAGAAGATTTGACATGAATACATGGATGAGTTTAGCAATGTCACTGCTCCAAGAGGGTGCAGGCTTAAGACTGAGTACACAGTGGTGTGCTGACATGACCTTAGGTTTCGAAGGCTGCTGATAAAAAAAACTTCCCAGAACCCACTAAACATCAAAACCCCCATGTTGCCTATTTTAACTCCATAAACAAGGTACGAGGCAAAGCTGTGGCTACTCACATTGTCCTCGAGGGGAATGGACCCACTATTTCTCTTCATTGCTTCCAAGCAGAAGTGCACACTGGTTTAATAGATTATAGGCAGTGCCACTTTAAACCTGAATTTGTAGCCAAATACAAAAATGTCCCAAAGATGTTTAACAATTACTGATTTGTTCCACTCTAGTTTGTGCTAATCTGCGTTGTGCAACAGGAACATTTCAGGAGATTGGTAGCCAAAGGGTTGGGCAACATCAGTCAAGTTGGCATATCATTAATATTGTGTGGTATGTGCTGGTAGCAATACAGACCTTAACTATAGCCAAGCTTTGTGTTATATGATCCTTGTCTAATAGCATGTGCGCCCAGTTTGGGGAGGATATGGGGGGGGGGGGTACCAGCAGGACTGTCAGAAGGGAGGGCAGCCAGGGCTCTTTGACCCATGCCCACACTTGGTTGGTGGGCTTGCGCTTGTGTTTACATAACCGAAAGCAGGTCTGGCCTGTTCCTTTGTGATACAGCAACCACTGAACACCACTAGATGACGCAAAATACTATGGTTTCCCTTTCCCAGAGTAATCGTTCCCCAAAATTGCCCTCTATATCTTGGATGGGAACCCAATAAGGGCCCTAGCACCACCAAAACCTCTGACAAGCCAGGATACCGGATCAGTAAGCGGCCCATGAAACAGATACCTCAAAACAAACGAGAAATGGTCTCCGCTCACATTGACCGCAAAAGCATTAAAATCCCCTTGATTGAAATAAACACGCCATGTGCCCTGCCAGCCACAGATTGCTGCAGGCGTCACTTGGTGACAGCGTGACTCACTGGACTGGACTATTTGATTCTGCACACATGCTATAGTAGCGCCCTCTGAGAAGAGACCTGTTTGCTTTTCATGTGAAGAACGCCCCCTTGCTCCTGTCACCAGAGCTGTGCTGTTGAGACAGTCATTGCGTCAGTCAGGACTTTTCAAGATTTTTATAAAGCAGCAGGGGTGGTTCCTCTATTAGGGTGTGGGAGCATTGCCCCACCATATTTGATGTCTCCTGGCCCTATATTAAATAAATGTGTAATAAATAAATATAAATATTAAAGGTTTTTTTTTCTGGCCACAACAGTCAGGTTTTTTCAGCCGCGCTGCTAGCCAGTCGCTTACACTTCCTGAATCCTGAGTGAGGAAGGCAGTGCATGCGGGCCTGCAGTGTTGGCACTTCAAAATAATTGATAGCAGTAGACACTACAAGACCTACCTAGTCTAGCTCACCTGGGTGCGCACTCTGCATGCATGTCGGGCTGGACGGCTGCCTCTCTATGGCTAGCCCGACATGCACACTAGAGCCCTCTCACCTGTGCAACTAGTGAGCCGGAGGAATCACAGCCGCAGCCCCCTCATCTCCTGATGAGCGCCTACCCAAGCCAATCCTGGTGCTGCTCTCATGCTGTGTGGTAACATAACACAGCAAGGTAGGAGCGTCTGGATTGGCTCTGGTGCAGTGGCCCTGCACATGATCCTGCACATGAGGCAGCGCGGGGTGGGAAGCTCAGGTCCACGGAGCATGACCAATCAAAGTATGGCTTTATCATGAAGCCATGCAGTGATTGGTCATTTCTGCTCTTGCGCTCTCTTCCCTCTTCGTGCACATTGCCACCAGTAACAGCATTGCACACAAGGGAACAATGGAGACAAGACCTGTCTTTAACTCACCTCATGAGACCACTCGCAGACTTGAATGTCCCATTCCCAAGCCCGGTCGAAACTTCAAGCACTCTCGGAGTCGGAGAAGCAGCCACAGTGTAAAAATACCAAATAAAAGGGACAAAATCAGTTTTGTTGATTGTTTATGGTTGTGATTTCGATTTGAGTGTTTCTATGGTATGCAGTGTGGACAGTGTTCGACTGTGTGGCTACGAGCTAAGGCTCTTGGTGTTTAAGGTAATGGTGCTAAATATAAGTGTGCATGACTAATTATAAATTACAAGCCAGTTCATAGTATTTCATATTGTTGTTCAAATATAAACACTGCGCATATCCTGACAATGTAAAAGAGTTAGTCGCAACTCTTCTTGAGATAGTCACTCTCACCAGTCACAACCCTTATCTCCCTCAGAAAATGAAGAAAATATGTGATACTGGTAAAAATGTAGAACGAGAAAATTTTTAGATGCTATAAAAAGGCCCTTGAAAAAGACTGAAGTGGTACCGTAACATAGTCACAGTTTAGGTTGGCAACGTTGTTGGTGGTTGCAATGGCGATTCTAAGTGTACATGTCCACTATGGTCGGGGTTCAGAGTCAGTCAGGAGTGTGAGCAGCTTCCCTCTGCCCATCATAAGGGGTTTTCATCCATTTACTGAAAGGAGAGGGCACAAGCCATATTCTGGCGCCAACTTTATTAGCCAGTGCGCTGCTAAGGGGCTTCAAGTCTCCAATTTGTTTACCCTTGCACCCTGCCACGAAAAGTGAATTTTTTGTGCTAGCCAGTAGGACCTAAAAAATGTAAAAAATCATCTGTGTTGAAATCATATCTACATGTGGTGTAAAGGTAATGGCCAGAGCTGCCGACTTTGGAGCTGGGGAACCAGGTTCAAGTTTTGGTGTCAGCTAAACCTTCTGTGATCCTGGGTAACAGAGTCTATTTATTAGAACAAAAAAATTAATTAAGTTAGTAAGCTAAATGTGCAATGAGGAGTGTAAAACTTAACGTTAAACTGACACGCAGTTGAAAGGTGATGATTCGCAATAGGCAGTCATAGTTATCCATCTAAGCCATAGAAAGGCTATGAAGCAAGCTTTCCTTAATTAAAAGTGAACTAAATATTGCTGAAATGTTCACAACAGGATTTAGAAGATTGACCTTAGAGTGACATGCTTAGAGATGTTGTCATAACTGCAGACTATTCGGGTTTAACAAATGCATTATTTTCATAAGCAATATTTTATTTTTGAATTTCATGAAGTTCCTATTTTCTTATGTTTCATTTAACGTTGAATAGAATAACTTGTGCATTTCAAACAATAATTTTTGATTCTTAGAATAAAGAATGCATTTGCTAACAGTGATTTTGCCTTTTTGTTATTAGTTCATGTTCTCACAGTGAAACAAGTTGAGATGTAGAAGGTCGAATGGTGTTTAAGGCTTTTGGGAACCAAGCCTGATGTTTCCAGAATCTAACTACGTAAGTCTGTAGCTAACTGTGTGATAAAAAGTTTAAGCTGCATGTATTTCCATGGGAACGTAGGAGCTGAACCTGCTTACCAAAGAACCCTGCTAACAGATTGGTTCATGGTGGAAGAAGCCTTTTACAATGTTTTCAACATGTTTTCTTGACTTTTATATGAGTGCGTGTTCCTAGGTAGTCTCACATCAGATTCTTTGGACGCATTTCCCAGACCCTTGACGGCTGTGGCTTCTGCACTACTGTTTCCCCTCTATGTTTTACTTTGCTATTTGGTTTGGCAAATTGCTTCTGCAACTGTATGCTGATTTACTTGGATTTATTGAGACTCGGCTGAGTCATATGAACTAGTCTTTATGGGGAGTTCTGCTACATTAATTTGGCTTTGAAGCTTTATGCTCCTTTGATTTCACTCTTTTCCCTGAATTCGAACGCTTCATGGGTTCTTGAAATCTTAAACTCGGATCCTGATCTATAGAATATAGAACTTCTTCCTTTATGGAACGCGCTGCAATTTATCATTTGATGCTTTATTCTAACCATTTTCTTTTATGAGATTTCTGCAAACTTATTTGATTGATGGACTTGCTGAAATAAAGGCAAAAATAAAGAAAAGAACTTTACTAATCTCTTAATGAGAAATAAAGCTTTTAAATTACAATACAACTCTCATCATTGACTGAACTTAAACTGGTAATGAAATTTAAGTAAGAGATGTCTGTTTCACCCCTTGACTCCTAATACAACGTTCCAACAGTGCCTAATTTGAGCCAATGGTTCCCGGTGCTCAGCACCGGCACTTAATCATCAACACCGGCACTTTCCACGAGCACCAGTTAAGGACACATTCATTTACGGGAAGATTAAGTGATTTGCCCACAATCACAGGATGTTGAGTAGATGCCGAGACTCGAACCTAGTTCCCCAGTTCCAAGGTCTGCAGCTCTAGCCATAATGCCACATCCTCTCCCCACTTTCATGGTTAGCAGTTGGTTCTGTTGTTTTGGCAGAGCTAACAGGAGAAATGGGCTGGTGCAAGCTGCCTTTTGATTAGAGCCTCAACACTTATTTTTTTACAAATTAACCACTGCAATCCAAGGTCCATCACTGAGAAGAGAAAGAAAGATTTAGCATGGAAAACAGGGCTTAACCCTGACAGATGGTAAATTAGTGACTATAGAAAGAAATTTTAGAGCCCAGTCCGCTCTGTAATGGCCAAATCACTTAATCTCCCCGTGCCTAAAAATAAATTGTGTCCTTGTGTAACGTAACTGGTGCTCTTGTAAAGCGAACATTGTGGTATGAAAAGTGGCTTTTTTTTCTATGCAGTAGGGCACCCATAAGCGCGCAGTGCTGACCGTGACTCAGACACAATAGAGTAGTTAAATCATAGTGAATCACTGTGCAGTGCTTTGAAGGCCACCGTGCATGAATATCAAGGCTCTAGTGGGCACTTCGAGCCTCCAATTTCTTCCCCCTCTTACACCCTGGCAAGAAAAGTGGCTTTTTTTGCTAGGCAGCAGGGTACCTGTAAGCATGCAGTGCTGGCTGGGACTTAGACACTCTAGAGTAACTATTTAAATTTCAGTAAATGTCTACACGGCGCTTTGAGGGCCACAGTGCATGAATATCAAGGCACTCTGCTCTGCATCGAGACTGCGACTCACTCGCATCAGACTGTGCGTGGCCTTGGTGGTGGTGGCAAGAACCATGTAACTGTAGATAGATTGTGACATCATGGCTTGCAATGCTAATTAATTATGTTACAGACTGAAAGAGAGACATTGTTTGGCAATTTCAAAAGTGCTGCTTTTGCTAATTCACAAAGGTACCTAATCTTGTATGACTGTTCCTAGTTTTTGTTTTGTTTTTTGATAATAGTAATTATATCAGGTTTTCATTTTACTATGGACATACATAGTGTACACTATTTTTGTAGTTTTCTTATAATAGTTGTTGTAATATTGTACCTTTTGTTCTTATTCACTTCAATAAAGCTCTCTTAAACTCAAAAAAATAAAAGAAATAAAATAGCTGCTTTTTTATAAATGAATTGATTCACTTTGAGTGGATGAAATCCCTGAAGCTAAGTTGAGCTTCTCCGACCGATGTTGTGTTTAAATCAAAATCTACACCAGGGCTGGCTCTAGGGCAGTGCGATCGGTGCCACCGCACCGGGCGCTGACTTGGGGTGGGGGCGTCATTTTTGCAAGTATTTTAACAATTTAAAAGCACCTACTGCCTTCCTGGCCGCCAGCAATTTTCAGGCATCAATTAAAGTGTCAAGATAACTTCGGTGATTAATCTCTTCCTGGAAAGAGATGGAGGTTTGTCTAGTGGAAGTTTTGACTCATCCCAAGGTAGTGCAGAGGGTTAAAATGCCTGCTGCTAAGAACGTGTACCATGCAGATAACAAAGTGCATGTAATGTAAATAGGTCAGTGGGTTACTGCTTCTGTAAGAGAGCTCCTTTTGTTATTTGTCCTTTGTAAGTCAAATCCTAATATAGAACATTGAGCGACCCCTGACCTTGACTGGTAGGTCGCTCCCCCACCACACAGCTCCGTCTGTGTGCCCTGCTGCTGCCCCTGATTGTGCTCGTTTTTTTCCTTCTGTGCCCCCTTGCTGCCCTGATTGTGCTAGTTTTTTTCCTTTCTGTGCCCCTTGCTGCCCTGATTGTCCTCGTTTTTTCCTTTCTGTGCCCCCTTGCTGCCCTGATTGTGCTCGTTTTTCCTTTCTGTGCCCCCTTGCTGCCCTGATTGTGCTAGTTTTTTCCTTTCTGTGCCCCCTTGCTGCCCTGATTGTGCTCGTTTTTTCCTTTCTGTGCCCCCTTGCTGCCCTGATTGTGCTCGTTTTTTTCCTTTCTGGGCCCCCTTGCTGCCCTGATTGTGCTCGTTTTTTTCCTTTCTGTGCCCCCTTGCTGCCCTGATTGTGCTCGTTTTTCCTTTCTGTGCCCCCTTGCTGCCCTGATTGTGCTCGTTTTTCCTTTCTGTGCCCCCTTGCTGCCTGGATTGTGCTCGTTTTTTCCTTTCTGTGCCCCTTGCTGCCCTGATTGTGCTCGTTTTTTCCTTTCTGTGCCCCCTTGCTGCCCTGATTGTGCTCGTTTTTTCCTTTCTGTGCCCCCTTGCTGCCCTGATTGTGCTAGTTTTTTCCTTTCTGTGCCCCTTGCTGCCCTGATTGTGCTCGTTTTTTTCTTCCTTTCTGTGCCCCCTTGCTGCCCTGATTGTGCTCGTTTTTCCTTTCTGTGCCCCCTTGCTGCCCTGATTGTGCTTGTTTTTCCTTTCTGTGCCCCCTTGCCGCCCTGATTGTGCTCGTTTTTTTCCTTTCTGTGCCCCCTTGCTGC
This sequence comes from Calotriton arnoldi, assembly GCA_963921515.1. Lineage (NCBI taxonomy): Eukaryota > Metazoa > Chordata > Amphibia > Caudata > Salamandridae > Calotriton > Calotriton arnoldi. Next base: position 21,332 of record CAWUFW010023164.1, on the reverse strand, counting down.
CCTGATTGTGCTAGTTTTTTTTCCTTTCTGTGCCCCCTTGCTGCCCTGATTGTGCTCGTTTTTTCCTTTCTGTGCCTGTTTCCCGCCGCTGCGCCCCTGCGCCCCCGCCCCCTCACTGTCCATTCGCTGCCCCATTCCCTGCTCCTCCCTCCCACCTCCCCATTTATGGCGGCCGCTGTGCGGCCGCGCAGCGGATGTGAGCAGTGGGCGCGCCGCTGGCGCGCCGAAGGCGCACCTAAGGCAAGCCTGTCTGCGCCCGTCCGCGCCGGGACCGCGCCCAGCGCCAGAACCCCTGGCCCGGGCATCCCCGCGCCCGCCACATCAACAGACGCCGATACGACGCCAGCACCCTCCACGCACTCAACCCCGGAAAAGATCACGCCTGCTACCTGGCCACCCCGAAGCGCACCCAAGGGCCCTTCACCTGCCGGAACTGCAGCTTCGCCAGCACCCGCCCTGCCAAACCACCACCCAGGAAAGAACCCAACTACCTCAGATGCATCCTCCTCAACACCCGCTCCGCCCGCAAACACGCCATCGAACTCTGGGACCTTCTCGACTCAACCTCCCCAGACGTCGCATTCCTGACGGAGACCTGGCTGAATCCCGCTTCAGCCCCCGACATCGCCATTGCCATCCCGGACGGCTACAAGATCACCCGCAGGGACCGCACCAACGGAGTCGGAGGAGGCATCGCCATCGTCCACAGGAACACCCTCAGAGTCTCAACCAACACCGACGACACCCTCAGCACCGCCGAACACATGCACTTCCAGATCCACACCGATCCCAACACCACCCTCAGAGGAACCCTCATCTACAGACCCCCGGACCCCGACCACAATTCAAGCGATTCTATCGCTGACTTCGTCAGCACACACGCCATCGCCTCCACGGACTACATCCTCCTCGGGGACCTGAACTTCCACCTCGAGAACAACAAGGACACCAACTCCACCACCCTGATCGACAACCTCGCCACCCTCGGACTCAGACAGCTCGTGACTACACCCACCCACGCCGCCGGCCACACGCTAGACTCCATCTTTTCCGCAAGCCCACACGTCTCCTTCAACCACACCTCCGAACCCCACTGGACTGACCACCACTGCATCCACTTCACCTACAGGAAGCCCACCACGCACCACCGCACCGAACAAATGCCTCGCCGCTGCTGGAGCAGAGTCACCGAAGACCAGCTAACCACAACCTCGCCCTGAGCCCACCCGCCGAACCCTCCGACCCCGACACCGCCGCCCGCAACCTCAGACAGTGGATCGACGACTGCGCCAACACCCTCGCCCCGCTCAAGAATCCGCCCAACAGCCACACCAGCAAGAAAGCCACCTGGTTCACCGAAGACCTCCAGGCCTCCAAACGAACATGCCGAAAACTGGAGAAGATCTGGCTCCACGAACGGACAGCGGACAGCTACGCCGCCCAAAAGAGCGCCACCCGCAGTCACCATCACCTCATCAGATCCGCCAAAAGGGCCTCACTCAAAGACCGCCTAGACAACAATGCACACAACAGCAAAGAGCTCTTCAACATCGTGAAGGAACTCTCCAACCCCAGCTCCAACACCAACGACATCCCGCCGTCGCGAGACCTGTGCGACTCACTGGCCACCTTCTTCCACCGCAAAATCGCCGACATCCACGACAGCTTCAACACCACGACCGCCCCGGCAACCACCGAGACCACTGCCCCCACAACCACCAACCGCCTGCTCTCCTGGACCAACATCAACGACGAGGACACCAGCGAGATCATGAACACCATCCACTCCGGCTCACCGCTAGACCCGTGCCCTCACCACGTCTTCAACAAAGCCAGTACAGCCATCGCGCCCCATCTCCGGAAAATAATCAACATCTCCTTCGAGACAGCAACCTTCCCGGAAAGCTGGAAGCACGCCGAGATCACCGCCTTACTCAAGAAACCCAAGGCAGACCCCAAGGACCTCAAGAACTTCCGACCCATCTCTCTGCTCCCGTTCCCCGCGAAGGTCACCGAGAAAATCGTCAACAAACAACTGACCCGCTACCTCGAGGAGAACAACATCCTGGACCCTTCCCAGTCCAGCTTCCGCAGCAACCACAGCACCGAAACCGCCCTCATCGCCGCCACTGATGACATCAGGACCCTGCTAGACAACGGAGAAACAGCAGCCCTCATCCTCCTGGACCTATCAGCCGCCTTCGACACGGTCTGCCACAACACACTACGAACACGCCTTCACGACGCCGGGATCCAAGAGAAGGCCCTGGACTGGACCACATCCTTCCTCTCCGGCAGAACACAAAGCGTCCGCCTCGCCCCCTTCCGATCCAAAGCCACCAAGATCATCTGCGGCGTACCCCAAGGCTCCTCCCTCAGCCCAACGCTGTTCAACATCTACATGGCACCCCTCGCCCACGTCGCCCGACAGCACAACCTCAACATCATCTCCTACGCCGACGACACCCAGCTGATCCTCTCCCTCACCAAAGACCCTCAAACCGCCAAAGCCCACCTCCACGAAGGAATGAAGGCCGTCGCCGAATGGATGAGTACCAGCCGCCTGAAGCTGAACTCGGACAAGACGGAGGTCCTCATCCTTGGTTCCAACCCTTCAGCATGGGACGACTCCTGGTGGCCGACATCACTGGGAACAGCCCCGACACCCACCGACCACGCACGCAACCTAGGGGTCATCCTCGACCCCACCCTCTCCATGACTAAGCAGGTCAACGCCGTTTCCTCATCCTGCTTCAACACCCTCCGAATGCTCCGCAGGATCTTCAAGTGGATCCCCACCGAAACAAGAAAAACAGTCACCCAGGCCCTCGTCACCAGCAGGCTGGACTACGGAAACGCCCTCTACGCAGGAACGACGGCTAAGCTCCTGAAGACGGCTGCAACGCATCCAGAACGCCTCTGCACGTCTTATCCTCGACATCCCCCGACGCAGCCACATCACACCCCACCTGAGAGACCTGCACTGGCTCCCTGTCAACAAGAGGATAACCTTCAAGCTCCTCACCCACGCACACAAAGCACTCCACAACTCCGGACCAGCCTACCTCAACAGACGACTCAGCTTCTACACCCCACCCGCCAGCTCCGCTCCACCAGCCTCGCCCTCGCCACAGTCCCCCGCATCCGGAAAACGACCGCCGGCGGCAGATCCTTCTCCCACCTCGCCGCCAAGACCTGGAACACCCTCCCCACCAACCTTCGGCAGACCCAAGACCTACTGGCCTTCAGAAGACTCCTCAAGACCTGGCTCTTCGATCAGTAGCAGCACCACCCCCCTCTTCCCCCAGCGCCTTGAGACCCTCGCGGGTATGTAGTGCGCTTTATAAGTGACATGATTGATTGATTGATTAACTGTCATCAAAGAGCTGCGTGTAAACTGCAAGTATTATGTTAGAGCTATACGTTTTTTTGCCCAGTCTTTCATTATCCTAATCTTGCCAAAAGGGTTCATTTGGGTAGAAAACAATTCTTGTTATTAAAGAGAACCCCTAACAATGGTGTTACATTTTAAATTCTGAATGTGTGCTTTTCCAGAATAAGGACTCTTAAACTATATTGCCTACCAGTATCGATGACATGTTACTCCTACACTACACCTTGTAGTCCTGTCTGATGTAACATTTCCTATACACTGATTTACACACACACCTATGATTGTCTCTGTGCAATGTGTGTGTGTGTGTGTGTGTGTGTGTGTGATGTAAAGTACTCTGACACCTTACACTGGTATGAGTGGTGCTATAAAACTAAATGAATCCGAGAGACAGTGGTTCTGGAGACTTGAGGGGTACTGTTAAAGGGTGGTGGTGAGGGAATCCGTGGCAGAGGTGGTCATTGGGGGGGCGCTAACAAACATTGTCGCACAGGGTGCCACCAGTGTTTAAGCCGGCCCTGATCTACACGGTGGGACGCCGGTACACATGGGCTATTACTAATTACAATCAGCACGCCGAGTTGAGTACCAAAATGTTGGCACATATCACTGCTGTTACTTTCAGCTCGGAGACAGATTGGTAGAAAAATGTTGTTCACAACTATACAAAAAATGCCAATGAGGGAGAATGTAGTGTTTCTGACTGCCAAGCTTGCTTCCATTTATTCACAGCTTACTACCTTCCACTACACAGTTTCTCTTTTAGAAGGCCCGGATAGCTAGGTGTTCTGTCACTGTGCTATTACATTTCACTGATCTAAACGATCCGGCATCATAGAACATAGATGAAACCCCTTCTCCCTAAGCCCACAAACACCACCTCTGTCATAATTCCGAAAGTTAAAAGCTTTTCAAAAGAACAAAGACATGTTAACTTTTGCAAATTTATTGCCAATACACTGCAGTTTATTTGATTTTTGTGTTTTGCTGCTTGCACATAAGAAGAAATAAAACATGTAAAATTCACAATGGACTGTGGTGCGTTCACGTCAAAGGCCAGAGGCTGGTATTTCCAGTGCTTAATTTGTAAAAATATAAATGTCGTGGCCCTCGTCAGGAGGCCACCGCAGTTTGCACTACACGTTGCCACTGTACTTTCTCAACTACTAACCATCACGCTCCTACAAGTGTGATAATTCAGACTGTTCGAGGCCGCCAAAGCTTTAAGAATGGCTTGGGTGGCAGGTATTAGTTATTTTGAATGTATATTGAATTAACAAGCAACTGTTTTTCTGCTCATCTTTAAATTACACAAACAGCACCACAATGTGGCAGCTGTCATAAGTGCAGGGACCGGCAATTAAGTGCTGGTGCCGAGCACCAGAAACCACAGGCTCAAATTAAGCACTGGGCATTTCCTTCACCAACATAGTTTCACAGCCGGTCCTGCAAGAAAGCAATTATAGAACACCTTCCTGCCTCTTTGTGCCTTTTGTAATGATCATAACTACTAGCAACTGTTTCTAAAAATTGTATCTCTTGTAATGAAACCTGCTTTTTTGCAAAATGCTCTAAACCCTTTGGGTAATACCTACGCTTTATAAACCTTCTTTTTTACTCATATTTGCTTTAAAATGCCCATTTGCTCACTCTTTTTAAAAATAATTCCCAGGGAGAGCCCATCCGAACCCTCCTTATGATGGTCAGGCTCACTCTCTTCGCTCGCTTGCTGCTCAACATTCATCCCCAACTATTACGCCCCACAACTTTCAAATGTCACCGGCCACCACTGTAAAGCAGTCAGTCTCTCGGGTGGATGTGGAGTTGGGGATGGGGAGGCAGGAAAGGGGAGGTCATACCATCACACCAAAAGGTGAATTTCGGGGTTGGTTTTGCGCCTGTGTTTTGCCTGGGTTAATGTGAAGTTGTCTTTCCACAAGTTTTCTTTTCAGATGCAAGTGCAGTTGAAAAACATGAAGGAACACTAGAGTACAAGATCAGAGAAAGTGTGCATTGCAGTAGGGCAAACTCGATGCAATTTGTGTCAGTGAGTGTAGAGGTTGGGAAACATCCATCACAACACGGGCATTGCATCGCAATGCCTTTACATCGCGGTCATTACAACGCAAGTCGTTACAACGACTTGCGCTGGATGGCGCTCTAACCTAAGGAATAGTATGATTTACTATTCCAACACCTTCCCTACTGTACGTAGACTGGAGTTGGAATAGTAAATCATACTATTCCTAAGTCCAGCGCCCTCCAGCGCAAGTCGTTGTAACGACTTGTGTTGTAACGAACGTGATGTAAAATACCGCGTTGTAAATGTATGCGTAGTAACGTCATACATTCGTAGTGGTTAGACATTGCCAAAAGAAGGCTCCACAGCCAGTTGTAATATGCTACTTGGCTGCAGATTTATTTACAGTATGAGTAGTAAAGGTGAGCCATCAGCAAGCATCCAGGCTGCCCAAATCCAGCCACCAACTGCTAAAGCATCAGCTGTGGTTCCAGAGACAGAACACACAATGCAACATAGAAGCTGAAATAAGCCCTGATTAACATCCTAAATACAGGTGAGCATCACATAAGAAAGAAATACCTGAAACATTAAATGCAAAACCCTAGGAAAGAGAAACATATAAATGCTCCTCCTAATAAACAAAACACAAACATTTTTATTCACATAGAATATTCTTGCAAATATCCAGGTTTCCTTGATACGCGGCCACTCCTGGTAGTGACAAAATCATTATTATTAAGAGACACATCATTGCCTCGATCTTCACAGGTGCCTTGATCCTCCTGAGCAGGCAAAGGAGACAAAGCCAAATTAGATGCTGGAGATGGATATACATTGGATGCATCCTGGTGCAACCGCAATGAAGGATCATCGTGCAAAGGAACATTGAAGGAAAGCAAGCCGGATTCAAAGTACATACTGTTTTTTCATCATGACAGATCTTAGAAAATCATCATGAGAAATTAAATTTATTTATGCCCACCAACGCACATTTGCAAGTTTTACCAATTAACTTGAGGTCTAACAACTTTGAATGGATCATTAAAGAGAAATAGTCTTAGATTTTTTTGGTCTCATATTTTTCAACATAGCCCAGGTTCCCACACACACCTTCTTATCACCAACTGAGTGAACCACATCATGATACCTTTTCATTTTGTTTTGAGAGACTTCCACCTTGGATTATAGCCTATTCAAATCCACCTGCTCCACCAATTGCTTGGATGAGGATTTCTCGACTAACAAGTTCAGAACCAAACCAGTACAAGACCTCCTTCCCCTCAAACAATAAATTGGTGACTCTCCAGTAACACTGTGAGGATTGTTATGATATGCTCAAATCTGCTTCTCACAAACTCCTCCACATCCATGGCACAAGTCAAATCCATTTGAATACCTTCTTTAAGTAATCTATTAACTCTCTCCATGGCTCCATTAGATTTGGGACTGCACAAAGCTACAGTATAATATTTAATGCCTTTGTCTTTCAGAAATGATTCCATCCTTTCAGAAACCAATTGAACCCCATTATCCGTAATGAGTTCCAATGGATGACCTTCAAAAACAAAAATTCTGATCAAAAACTCAATGGTCACTTGAGTACTCATCTCACTAACAAAGTCATAATAAACCCATTTGGAAAAATAATCAGTAAAAACAATCAAATATTCAACCTGTCCCGTAGTGCTGAAATAGGTCCAGAAAACTCTATGGCAAACTTATTTAATGGTGTCAAGAAAAGGAGTAAATATCAAAGGTGTTTCCTTCAACTTCCAATGTTAGTTAGACCACAAACATTCTTCACACTCATTGACAAATTCATCTATGTCTCTGTCCATATACGACCACCAAAATTAACACTGCAACATCTTCCGTAGATCCCAAATGACTACCATGCGCCAAGCCAATAACTATAGATCTCAACTCCTTTGGTGCGACAAATCTCCCAGCACGTAATAAAATACCTGATTCTATACCCCTTGATTTATTTAAAAGCAATATCCAACTTTGGGCACCCCTCCTGACAAATGTCTTTATAGCAGCAATAACTGGCCCGATCCCAACATCATGGAAAGAGGCCATAGTGGTACCCGTGTACAAAAAGGGAAACAGGAAGACCCGGCCTGTTACAGGCCCATTTCCTTAATTGACGCTACGGTCAAGGTGATGGGGAGGGTCATTTTAGCGCGACTTGAGACTTGGGCAGATTCCACTGGGCTAATATCCCAAACTCAATATGGATTTAGAAGAGGCATGGGGACAGATGAACAGAGCCTCAACTTGGCCCTGATTATGGGCAAGTACATGAAGGCAAGGAAGGGGTCAATCCACCTTGCCTTCATGGACTTGTCCAGTGCTTTCGACACGGTCAACAGGGGAAAACTGTGGTCCATGATGGGTGAAATGGGTTTCGAGGAACCTCTCATTACCCTCCTGCGTAGGTTGCACGCGTCCACTACGGTAGCCATACGATTTGGCCCGGGGGGAGAGAGGACCGAACCCATTGTTTCTACAGAGGGAGTTCGACAGGGGTGCATACTGGCCCCCTTTCTCTTCCTCGTGTACACAAACATCCTAGAATCAGCCCTAATGGATCAGGAATTAGATTTCCCGAAAGTTGGAGGCAAACCGATCCCGTTGTTGTCATATGCGGACGACACGGTTTTAATGGCTTTAACTGCAAATAGCTTACAGAAGTCCCTGAATGCTTTTACTGATTTTATGTTAGCTTTGGACCTAAAAGTAAATTTCACTAAATCTTACATTATGGTCTGTGGTCCAAGCCATACTAGATCTAGGAAATTTACTGTAAAGAGCAAGACAATCGATAAGGTCTCTAATTTTACTTACATGGGGAATGTTTTTAATAATAAACTGAACTGGGACCCTCTTATTACATCTAGGGTGCTGAACACTAGTCGTGCTGTGGAAGGCCTTTTCCGCTTCGCATGTAAGTTAGGCCACAAGCCAGTAGCGGAATTGATTACTTTATTTAAATCAAAATGTTTGTCCATTGCTACCTACGGGGCAGGAGTATGGGGAGATCACAAAAGCACTCAACTGCAAATACTAGAAAACAAGTTTTTAAAAAGATTATTGATGTTCCCAAAAAGTGCCTCCACAGCATTCTGTCACTCTGAGGTAGGGATAGATTTTATTACAGATCGGATTAATATTGCCCCACTGATTCTTTGGGCCAAAGTCTGGCTGTCAGAAGACTTAAAGCTCACAAGGGAAATTATCAAGAATTGTATGATGCCGGACAATGCCGAGGCCATCCCATGCCTTTGCTATGTGAAAGGAAAATTTAATGAAATAGGCCTAGGGCATTATTATGATAATCCTGCCAGCATCGATACAAATATGAAACTGATCATAAAAGATGCATATTTTGTTGAGCTTGATAATCGCCGGCGGCAATCAGGGCTGCATCCTCACCTAGATCGGACCCTTTTACAACAACAATTTTACTTGTCCTTTACCACGAACGCGCAGTACAGATTTTTATTTACTAGGTTTCGGCTTTGCATATTGCACTTTTTAGTGGCCTTTCCCAAACAGGCTGGATGGTGCAATAACCTTACTCCTTGCCCTTGTGATAGTTCAGCACATCAAAGCACCTTGCACTTTACTCTTTTCTGTGCACTTTACAAAGAGCCAAGGTCACGGTTCCTTATTCCACTTTTAAGAGAAACCCGCCCCCGTAATTACCAGGAGGGTTTTAATCTCCTACGCTCCTTGTCCACTGAAGTTATTTGCACTGCAGTATTAAATTTTATCAGAACTACACTTTTAATAAGGAAACGGTATGAAATGTAAATGAAATGGGTGCTTTTCCTTTTAGAAACTTGAATTTTAAATTTCTTTTTTAAACTGTTGAGTATTTGAGTCAAGTGACATATTATTGTACAAATTTAACATGTAAATTTTATTCATTTTGTATGTATGTTATACTTTTATGGTCCTTTTTGAACCGAATAAAGTTATTCTTGACTTGACCTGATTCTATCGTAAGCTGAGAATACACCTGACAAACAATGCAACTCTCCATGTAAATGCTTAAGTTGAGGCAAACCCTTATTCACATAATCCACGGCTTTAGATAAAACAACATCTTCAGCATAAGCTCTGTTCCACTCTTCTTCAACATCAATGCAGCTACTACACACTCAGTTCCAAATATTTCACCATCCCCCACAAACATTTCCTCTGCAACATGGAGTCTGGATAAACTGTGTATTCCCTATTCATGCAACATACCCTGGCTGAGATATGTAAAAGCAGCCCTCGCAAAGATTGGGTGCAAGAGTGTCTGACGCAATCCAGAGAAAGCTAGTGTAATTTCTAAGTCGCTCATTAAGTCCAATGATTGGCAACACATAGATGAATCAATATATTCCCAGACAATGCTTGGTTCTCAAACTGATGCCTTCCTTATAGTGAAGGACTCTTTTCTTAAAGAGCAATTTCTGGACGAGATAGAGCCTGTAACAGCCAGGAGGCTGTTTCTGCACTTCTGCTATGGGACTTTGCCCATCCATTCTTTTACTTCTAAATGGGCGCGTGGCACCAGGGCAGAGGATTGCCGGTGCCCATCTTGTGACAATCCTAGAGAACCCCTTGAGCATGTTACATTTTTCTGTCCAGCCTATCAGAGCAGAAGGAAGACCTGGATATTACCTTTGAGCCGCAATCTGGGTGTCAAAGAACACAAGGTGGTCCTGAGAATTATGAAATCTGGTTTTAGTCAACTGATGGTTTTCACACCCTCCCAATATCTGATGTCCATTTGGAGAGTTAGACAAAAACTGTTTACCTCCCCAGAGATTTAAGGTAGGACTGTTGTATGTACTGCACATAATCTGCCTTATTGACTTCACTTCACACACTGGCCACTGGGCAAATCAATTTATGTGACTGTTACGAATTATGTGTGATTTTATAAGGTTTTATAGAGAAGTATTTTGTCTTTTTGATCTGAATATGTTTTATATTGATAAATGTGATTTCTATTGTTAATGTGATTTTTCTTTGTATGTGCTTTTATGACATCATTGCAGAAATAAAGCTTGGTATTGATGGATATCATTTCTCAACATCTGAAAGCACCCTTGATGCAAAATCAATTGTATGCTCTTCATTGCCAACTCTTTGACAAAGGACTGTGGCCAAATCACAGCACTCGCATCAACCGTTATAACCAGTGCTTAATTTGTAAAAAATGAAGTGCAGGTGCTCAAATTTTTTTCCGGAGACCACACCCACTTTCCCGACTCCACCCACATCTCCGCTGGCCCCGCCCACTTGTTCTATTGGCTCCACCCACAAACTCAACTGGCACTGCTGAAAGCCAGATGTAATACTGGATCTGAATTTCAGCAAGAGAGCCTTGCTCAAGTATGGTTTAGATAGGAGTTTACCCCGCCCTGCGAAAAAAAAATCATATAGTACACTTGAATGAGGCATTTATCACTTCCAGTGGCCAAAGGGGTTTGGATCATAAATAGTTGAGTATTCTGTGAAAGCAATTAATTTACCAATTGTGCTTGTTACTATTACTCACTCCCGGAGCAATATATGTGCATTTATTAAAATTCAAAATAGTAAAAAACATAGAACTAAACTGGCGTTTCCAAATGTAGTTCTGTATCACAGACAAGACAGATTACAAAAGAGCAGTGGCGGCTGGTGACATTTGAAAGTGGTGTGCCGTAAAATGATTGCCATACTGCACCGCAGCGAGCGAGTGTAGCGAGCGAGCCGAACAACCTAAGGGGGTTCGGGGGTTCTCTCCCGAGCAAATTTTGAAAAGAGTGGACAAATGGTGCATTTTCAAGCAAATTTGAGAAAGCAGGAAGGTTAATAAAGCAATTGTGAAAGTGCAGTCATTACATTAATAAAGAGATGTCATATAACATAGGTAGCTGCTTATTCAAGCTTTCTTTCACCCCATAGTCCAGCAGGGTCTTGATACAAGACAGATAAGAGAAAAAGCAGTGTGGTCATCGACCAGGAAGACACTCATATTTCGTTGGTAAGAAGTCAAAAGATTGGTCAAATTGAAAACCTGAAATGCAATACGCAATCCAACAATTTGCAAGTACATCTCATCTATGTTCAACAAGCCATGTTTTACACATGATTGGAATTGTGAATCACCAAATAAACTGAGCCACTGCAATCAAAATCAACCAAAGCTGTGGCTCAAGGTTACATATTGGCAGAAACAGTATAAAACAGAAACACAGTCTAAATAACTATGAAAGTGACACATAAATATTGACCATGCAACTCAAACTCAGAAATTAAAGATCCAATTCACTGCCAAAGCAGGCCTCCCACGTGTCATTTCATGTGGGCTAAGTGCAGTCTACAATGCATGACTTGCCAAAGCGAATTAACATTCTCTCATATTTAAAAATTCCTGTAGCAGACAAAATTTTAAGTTACCCCAAAGCAGGGCAAGATTTTACATTCCAACATTCAATAGTCTGTTCCAGTGTCTGATTATAGTAGAGATAACTGTGTACGTATGCTCATACCTATATCTATCTTACTTCCTATGGCCCTCTTTTTCTCTCTCTAGCTCAACATACTCGTTATACCCAGGGCTTAATTTGTGCCGGTGCTTTCCGGTGCTTAGCACCGCGACTTATTTATCAGGGCCGGGTCTATACCAGATTGCCACTGCCAACTCACATCAACAGCGTGCGTCAAAAAATGAATAAAATCGAATGTTCAGTGTTCATAAGATCCGCACTCTCATTCTGTCTCCCCGTGAAGAGCTGAGCCACTTATAAATCCATGCCTTCATTTTGTGTTGCGGTGGGTGGGGGGCCTCTGATTGGGCTGGATTTGGTCATGTGTGGCTGCGACAGGCGGGGCGGCAGCGTGCGTGCGTAACCTTTTTTAAATTCCACCGCCACGCCGCCAGCTCGCCTTATCGAAGTGTTTGGGTTTATCCGATGGATAACCGAAAAAAGTGTTCTAAGGTTCAGCGAGGTGGAGCGATGTGGTACAAAACCGGATTGAGCCGGTGAGATGATGAATTCCATCAGTTGGGACAATCGATTGGAGATAACTTTAGCTAGGATTTTGTAATCTAAGTTGAGGAGGGACAGCGGTCGGTATGAACCGCAGTGTGCGGGGTCCTTACCGGGTTTGGGAAGGAGAGTTATGACTGCCTCTCTAAAGGTGGGGGGCAGAATTTGTGACTCCAATGCCTCTGCATTTACCTCTATGAGCTTCGGAGCTAATAGCTCTTTGTATTCTTTGTAAAAATCGCCGGAAAATCCGTCGAGCCCAGGTGCCGATGAGCCACGAATGGTCTCAATGGCCAACAAGACATCCGCAACCGAGATGGGCTCCGCCAAAAATCCTGCATGTGTTTCTCAAGGTACACTAAGGCTATCTCATCTAGATAACCTTCTTGGGCTGTATAGTTGCTCCCTATAGTGGTGGAGTATAGAGCAAAGAAATATTCCAAAAATGTGTTCCGAATGTCTACAGTGGAGGTGTATGTGTGCGCGTCCGGAGAATGTATTTCAGTGATGTAGGTTTTGTGATATGGGGGCGGAGTAGGCTGGGCCAGAACCCTGCCAGGTCTCTCACCCTCGCCATAACGTCGGGCCGTCTGATACTTCCCTAAGTATAGAATTTCCCGGTCTGCTGTTTCCCTATAGTCCTCCAGTAGCACCAGTCTCCTACCCTCATAGGTGGATTGTGTGTGGTCTGTGGAGGCTTCATCTAAAGCCTTAAGGTCACGCTCTAGGCGTGAGAGTGTATTACGCAGATCTTTAAGAACACCTGCGTGTTTAGCTATGCATGTACCCCTGATGACTGCCTTAAAACCCTCCCACAAAACCGCCCATGTGTCCACCGAACCAGTGTTGAGAGCAAAATATTCCTCTATGGCGTCTCGTATTTCTTCTTTGAACACCTCGTCATGTAAAGCACGACTAGGGAAGCGCCACTGACGTTCAAAGCCCTCTGGGCGTGGTACCCTAAGATGTAGTGTCACTGGGGAGTGGTCTGAATAAGTCCTAGGGAGGGTCCCTACTGATGTGCACCAACCATAAATGTCGGGGGAGAGTAGCCAATAATCAATCCTCGTCCAGGTGTTGTGCTGGCCTGAATAGTGGGTATATTCTGTGGTGCTTGGATTGCGTTTGCGCCAAATATCCAACAACGCGAACCGATCGCACAGCTCATGAAGTGCTCTGCGGGCGCGCGGTTTGGTGTCTGCCGACTTGGAGGTACAATCTATGTCAGGGTTGAGTAATAGGTTAAAATCTCCACCTACGATCAGCGTCTGCGACTGCAGCTGAATGAGGCGTGTATGGAGGGAATGAAAAAAGTCGGGGGCATCTGTGTTGGGGGCATAGACACAAAGCAGCGTAACATTCCGGCCCAGCAGAGTCCCGGAAACCGCTAGGTATCGTCCCTCTTCAATACTAAGCATGGAGCCAAAACGGAAGGGGACTCTTTTGTGTATTAAAATGGCAGTTCCCCTCACGTAGTTCCTGTAATTAGCAAAGTATCTATGTGCCCCCCAGCTGGAGCCGAAGTGTGCCTTGTCTGTTTTGGGAAGGTGAGTCTCTTGTAAATAAGCAACATCTACATTGTGTCATACCAGATAATGGAGCACTTGTCTACGCTTTCTGTTATCATTAAGGCCCCGTACATTCCATGAGATTAGGGAGAGGTCCAAGGGACCCTCTATGTTACCAATTCTGGCCATCTGTCCGGGAAAGCAATTCCAACTGCACGATGTGGTGACAATTAACAAGTAGCAATAACAGTGAACGACCATACATGTCCCTTGAGACAAGACGTTTGAAGTTAAGCTCCCCCCCCCACCCAACCGCACCCCGTCCGGGACGCGGCCAATCCCAGCAAAAAGAATAACGTGAAGTACCAAATTATTGCACAACAAAATGCAGATCTCAAATAACAGTACCCCAGAGTTAACCAAACCATTCTCAAAGGATACACCATGGGGGGCGGCAATGCCCCGGTGAGCAACCAGCTAAATGCAATGCCAATATAAGGAGATCAGAGAACATATTCCTAGAATCACATTGAAATTAGTCCCATGAGAGTAGATGCAGAGTCAACCTGTGCCCGCACTCGAAAACAGTTTGGCGCTTGCTTCAGACCCGCTGTGTGGGGGGAAGGGCCCGATCTCACCCTGTTAGAGGGAAGATTGTTCTGTTTATAGACACGGCAAAACTCCTGCGCCTCTGTCGGGTTTTCGAAGATCCGAGCTCTGCCATCCACGTCGACCTTTAATCTTGCAGGGTACAACATGCCATACCGTAGTCCCAAGTTTCGTAGAGCAGCCTTGACTCCATTGAATTTACGCTGTGCGTCCTGTACCATGGCCGTAAAGTCTGGGTAGAAGGACAGTTTTGCGCCCTGCCAGGCGATGTCCCCTTTGTCTCTAGCCAAGCGGAGCGCCATGTCCCGGTCCCGAAAGTTCATTACTCGTGCCACAATAGGCCTGGGAGGAAGGCCTGGGTTGGGGCGAGGGCCCAAAGACCTGTGTGCTCTCTCTATGACAAAACCAGCGGTGAAGGAATCCTTGCCAAATAACTCAATTAACAAGGTCTCCACAAAGAGATCCATACGGCCAACGGGGGTCGTCTCCGGAACACCAAGAATGCGTAGATTGTTGCGGCGGCTGCGGGCTTCGAGGTCCTCATTTTTGTTGGCCACGTCCTTCAAAATACGCTCGACCCTTTCTAGGCGCTTGGCGGACTGCGCAGTCCCATCCTCAATGTCGGAGATGCGTGCTTCAGCCACGTCAAGCCGTCTGTCGTGTGCTTGGATCTTGGCACCCAGATTCGAAATGGTTTTGTCCAGTAAATCAAAGCGGGTGTCTAATGCCTTAAAGCCTGCGCGCATCTCTCGGAGCAGGGAAGCTGCCGTGTCCGATAAGGTATCTTCTTGCTCCGCTGTTTGTGCAGATTCCGCCATGGTAGGGTCCTGTTGTGGAGCTGTTGCACCCAGTTTCTCAAATGGCAAAGTCCTTTGCTTCGGGTCTTTACGGCCCATGCCGTGCCGGAGAGTCTTCGCCCTGACCACCCAAGCCTTGGCAGGTGTATCACGTATCGGTAGCCCCCCCCTTGGTGCTATGTAATGAGGCACTCAAGAGGAAGATGTACGGTAAAGATGGACCCCAGAGCCGCTGAGCGGGATGTAACGCAGGCAGGAGAGTTGTCTAGTCTTATGGGGGAACAGCAGGCATCGCGGGCAACTGCCGTGAGGGCAATGATTATTTGAAGAGGGGCTCCCTGATGGCGTGGGACCACACGCATGAAGCTAGCCGCCAGACACGGCTCACCAGTGCAGAGCAAGGACAGATTGCGTTACAATGAAGAGGGGACTGCCCTCGTGGAGGCAGCAGACCCCGATGATGGCGTAGGTTATCCTCCTATTTGCCTCAACACATGGGGGCACAGCACTTTTCAGGCCTCTCCAGCAGTGTCCTCAGGCCGATGCGGAACAGAAGGCGGGCCGTGAGAGTCTCGCTGCAGCAGGAAGAGTGGTATTAGGCCCATCGCGCTGCGGCCCGGACCCCCGATATGCAGTGTAGCGCGTCTCGGCCGACCCTCCAGACTCGGGCCAGGCCACGGCAGATGGCGCTTCTGAGAGGGAGGCAGTCGCCGATCGGGGCTGAGCGCAGGCCTCGGCAGGGGCGAAGCGCCTCTCACCTCGTCCGCGGCCGACGCGAGCCACAGGCCCCAACAGCATCTCCGGCCTCAGGTAGTCACCGTGCCCCACCCGTCCGGAGGGAGGCCGGTCCAGCAGTCGTCCCACGCCGCTGCTCCCGAATGCGGGCACCCAACGGGACCGAAGTCAGCTCACGGGATGCAGCATGTCTTCCGCCGCAGCGTGCAGCAAGATTTTGGGCTCATTGACGGCATTGAGTGTAAGAATATGCCAGTGGGCCGGAAAGCTCAACGGAGCTTCAGAGCCAGGCGGCCATGTTCGTCTCCGGCTTGGCCACGCC
The DNA here is from genome assembly GCA_963921515.1 of Calotriton arnoldi. NCBI lineage: Eukaryota > Metazoa > Chordata > Amphibia > Caudata > Salamandridae > Calotriton > Calotriton arnoldi. Next base: position 4,901 of record CAWUFW010023164.1, on the reverse strand, counting down.
CCCCCCCTTGTTGAACATAGATGAGATGTACTTGCAAATTGTTGGATTACGTATTGTATTTCAGGTTTTCAATTTGACCAATCTTTTGACTTCTTACCAACGAAATATGAGTGTCTTCCTGGTCGATGACCACACTGCTTTTTCGCTTATCTGTCTTGTATCAAGACCCTGCTGGACTATGGGGTGAAAGAAAGCTTGAATAAGCAGCTACCTATGTTATATGACATCTCTTTATTAATGTAATGACTGCACTTTCACAATTGCTTTATTAACCTTCCTGCTTTCTCAAATTTGCTTGAAAATGCACCATTTGTCCACTCTTTTTCAAAATTTGCTCGGGAGAGAACCTCCCGAAACCACCTTAGTTTGTTCGGCTCGCTCACTGCACTCGCTCGCTGCGGTGCAGTATGGCAATCATTTTACGGCACACCACTTTCAAATGTCACCAGCCGCCACTGCTCTTTTGTAATCTGTCTTGTCTGTGATACAGAACTACATTTGGAAACGCCAGTTTAGTTCTATGTTTTTTACTATTTTGAATTTTAATAAATGCACATATATTGCTCCGGGAGTGAGTAATAGTAACAAGCACAATTGGTAAATTAATTGGTTTCACAGAATACTCAACTATTTATGATCCAAACCCCTTTGGCCACTGGAAGTTATAAATGGCTCATTCAAGTGTACTATATGATTTTTTTTTCGCAGGGCGGGGTAAACTCCTATCTAAACCATACTTGAGCAAGGCTCTCTTGCTGAAATTCAGATCCAGTATTACATCTGGCTTTCAGCAGTGCCAGTTGAGTTTGTGGGTGGAGCCAATAGAACAAGTGGGCGGGGCCAGCGGAGATGTGGGTGGAGTCGGGAAAGTGGGCGTGGTCTCCGGGAAAAAAATTGAGCACCAGCACTTCATTTTTTACAAATTAAGCACTGGAGGGTGAAACAGAGAGAGATGGAGCTAAGCAGTGCCAGAATGAGAGAGTGTGGCAGAAAGAGAGAGGGGTATAACGAGTATGTTGAGCTAGAGAGAGAAAAAGAGGGCCATAGGAAGTAAGACAGATATAGGTATGAGCATACGTACACAGTTATCTCTACTATAATCAGTCACTGGAACAGACTATTGAATGTTGGAATGTAAAATCTTGTCCTGCTTTGGGGTAACTTAAAATTTTGTCTGCTACAGGAATTTTTAAATATGAGAGAATGTTAATTCGCTTTGGCAAGTCATGCATTGTAGACTGCACTTAGCCCACATGAAATGACATGTGGGAGGCCTGCTTTGGCAGTGAATTGGATCTTTAATTTCTGAGTTTGAGTTGCATGGTCAATATTTATGTGTCACTTTCATAGTTATTTAGACTGTGTTTCTGTTTTATACTGTTTCTGCCAATATGTAACCTTGAGCCACAGCTTTGGTTGATTTTGATTGCAGTGGCTCAGTTTATTTGGTGATTCACAATTCCAATCATGTGTAAAACATGGCTTGTTGAACATAAATGAGATGTACTTGCAAATTGTTGGATTGCGTATTGCATTTCAGGTTTTCAATTTGACCAATCTTTTGACTTCTTACCAACGAAATATGAGTGTCTTCCTGGTCGATGACCACACTGCTTTTTCTCTTATCTGTCTTGTATCAAGACCCTGCTGGACTATGGGGTGAAAGAAAGCTTGAATAAGCAGTTACCTATGTTATATGACATCTCTTTATTAATGTAATGACTGCACTTTCACAATTGCTTTATTAACCTTCCTGCTTTCTCAAATTTGCTTGAAAATGCACCATTTGTCCACTCTTTTTCAAAATTTGCTCGGGGAGAGAACCCCCCTGAACCCCCCCGAACCCCCCTTAGGTTGTTCGGCTCGCTCGCTACACTCGCTCGCTGCAGTGCAGTATGGCAATCATTTTACGGCACACCACTTTCAAATGTCACCAGCCGCCACTGCTCTTTTGTAATCTGTCTTGTCTGCGATACAGAACTACATTTGGAAACGCCAGTTTAGTTCTATGTTTTTACTATTTTGAATTTTAATAAATGCACATATATTGCCCCGGGAGTGAGTAATAGTAACAAGCACAATTGGTAAATCAATTGCTTTCACAGAATACTCAACTATTTATGATCCAAACCCTTTGGCCACTGGAAGTGATAAATGGCTCATTCAAGTGTACTATATGATTTTTTTTTCGCAGGGCGGGGTAAACTCCTATCTAAACCATACTTGAGCAAGGCTCTCTTGCTGAAATTCAGATCCAGTATTACATCTGGCTTTCAGCAGTGCCAGTTGAGTTTGTGGGTGGAGCCAATAGAACAAGTGGGCGGGGCCAGTGGAGATGTGGGTGGAGTCGGGAAAGTGGGTGTGGTCTCCGGAAAAAATTGAGCACCTGCACTTCATTTTTTACAAATTAAGCACTGGTTATACCGCTGAAACTGTCTGCCACGGAGCTCATCATTGCTAGCACTGCTGAGCTCCATCTCTCTCAGTTTCAGCCCTCTCTCCAGTGCTTAATTTGTAAAAAATGAAGTGCAGGTGCTCAATTTTTCCTCCGGAGACCACACCCACTTTCCCGACTCCACCCACATCTCCACTGGCCCCGCCCACTTGTTCTATTGGCTCCACCCACAAACTCAACTGGCACTGCTGAAAGCCAGATGTAATACTGGATCTGAATTTCAGCAAGAGAGCCTTGCTCAAGTATGGTTTAGATAGGAGTTTACCCCGCCCTGCGAAAAAAAATCATATAGTACACTTGAATGAGCCATTTATCACTTCCAGTGGCCAAAGGGTTTGGATCATAAATAGTTGAGTATTCTGTGAAAGCAATTGATTTACCAATTGTGCTTGTTACTATTACTCACTCCGGGGCAATATATGTGCATTTATTAAAATTCAAAATAGTAAAAACATAGAACTAAACTGGCGTTTCCAAATGTAGTTCTGTATCACAGACAAGACAGATTACAAAAGATCAGTGGCGGCTGGTGACATTTGAAAGTGGTGAGGCGTAAAATGATTGCCATACTGCACTGCAGCGAGCGAGTGTAGCGAGCGAGCCGAACAACCTAAGGGGGTTCGGGGTTCAGGGGTTCTCTCCCGAGCAAATTTTGAAAAGAGTGGACAAATGGTGCATTTTCAAGCAAATTTGAGAAAGCAGGAAGGTTAATAAAGCAATTGTGAAAGTGCAGTCATTACATTAATAAAGAGATGTCATATAACATAGGTAACTGCTTATTCAAGCTTTCTTTCACCCCATAGTCCAGCAGGGTCTTGATACAAGACAGATAAGAGAAAAAGCAGTGTGGTCATCGACCAGGAAGACACTCATATTTCGTTGGTAAGAAGTCAAAAGATTGGTCAAATTGAAAACCTGAAATGCAATACGCAATCCAACAATTTGCAAGTACATCTCATTTATGTTCAACAAGCCATGTTTTACACATGATTGGAATTGTGAATCACCAAATAAACTGAGCCACTGCAATCAAAATCAACCAAAGCTGTGGCTCAAGGTTACATATTGGCAGAAACAGTATAAAAACAGAAACACAGTCTAAATAACTATGAAAGTGACACATAAATATTGACCATGCAACTCAAACTCAGAAATTAAAGATCCAATTCACTGCCAAAGCAGGCCTCCCACGTGTCATTTCATGTGGGCTAAGTGCAGTCTACAATGCATGACTTGCCAAAGCGAATTAACATTCTCTCATATTTAAAAATTCCTGTAGCAGACAACATTTTAAGTTACCCCAAAGCAGGACAAGATTTTACATTCCAACATTCAATAGTCTGTTCCAGTGACTGATTATAGTAGAGATAACTGTGTACGTATGCTCATACCTATACCTGTCTTACTTGCTATGGCCCTCTTTTTCTCTCTCTAGCTCAACATACTCGTTATACCCCTCTCTCTTTCTGCCACACTCTCTCATTCTGGCACTGCTTAGCTCCATCTTTCTCTGTTTCACCCTCTCTCCAGTGCTTAATTTGTAAAAAATGAAGTGCAGGTGCTCAATTTTTTTTCCGGGGACCACACCCACTTTCCCGACTCCACCCACATCTCCACTGGCCCGCCCACTTGTTCTATTGGCTCCACCCACAAACTCAACTGGCACTGCTGAAAGCCAGATGTAATACTGGATCTGAATTTCAGCAAGAGAGCCTTGCTCAAGTATGGTTTAGATAGGAGTTTACCCGCCCTGCGAAAAAAAATCATATAGTACACTTGAATGAGCCATTTATCACTTCCAGTGGCCAAAGGGGTTTGGATCATAAATAGTTGAGTATTCTGTGAAAGCAATTAATTTACCAATTGTGCTTGTTACTATTACTCACTCCCGGAGCAATATATGTGCATTTATTAAAATTCAAAATAGTAAAAAACATAGAACTAAACTGGCGTTTCCAAATGTAGTTCTGTATCACAGACAAGACAGATTACAAAAGAGCAGTGGCGGCTGGTGACATTTGAAAGTGGTGTGCCGTAAAATGATTGCCATACTGCACCGCAGCGAGCGAGTGTAGCGAGCGAGCCGAACAAACTAAGGTGGTTTCGGGGGGTTCTCTCCCCGAGCAAATTTTGAAAAAGAGTGGACAAATGGTGCATTTTCAAGCAAATTTGAGAAAGCAGGAAGGTTAATAAAGCAATTGTGAAAGTGCAGTCATTACATTAATAAAGAGATGTCATATAACATAGGTAGCTGCTTATTCAAGCTTTCTTTCACCCCATAGTCCAGCAGGGTCTTGATACAAGACAGATAGCGAAAAAGCAGTGTGGTCATCGACCAGGAAGACACTCATATTTCGTTGGTAAGAAGTCAAAAGATTGGTCAAATCGAAAACCTGAAATACAATACGTAATCCAACAATTTGCAAGTACATCTCATCTATGTTCA